>JAIPRN010000474.1:0-83139 GCA_025469175.1 Geopemphigus sp. TES_GeoC_2020 | reverse complement strand
TATAGTACCCTTTAATGAGTAATTCTTATGTATATATATCTGAATCTTGGAAACTGCTCCAACAATTTTCGTGAAATTTAGTATGCAGGGGGTTTCGAAGGTGATAAATCAATCTAGCTAGGTTTCATTTTTAGAAAACGTTTTATCCGTATTTAAAAAAAAAATACTGAGCAAAGCTCGGTCACCTGATAATATTATTTGCAGTAAAAGAAATTAGAAGATTATATACATTATAATCAGATATCAAACTTAACCATTTACATTAAACAACAAACAATAATCATGTTAATATTAAATTATCATATTTATTATATAAAATCCTTATAAAAAAGTAAAAATATTTGATGGATGCAATACAAAATTAAAAAATTAAAAAATATAGACATGAATTAACATTTAATTTGAGGCAAAGATATGTAATATAACTAGTGATTTATAAATTAATCTATAATTATAATAATAAAATATTTTTATGTTCAGACAATTAATTTTCTAAATCATTTAATTGTAATTAATCAAATTTATTTATTATAATCTTTTTCCTCGCCTTATTCTCCCAGCTACTTGGGGTTGGCCACCTTCGTCTTAAACCTCCATTTGGTTCAATTTCCCACATCCTCCACGCACACAACAGCAGTCCTCATATCCTCCTCAATCATATTCAACCACTTCTTCTTCCACATTCAATTTCATAATTTCTTACTGCTTCCAAATCTTTCTTCATATTTTGACTAAACCATCTAAGTCTATTCTCCCACATTTTATCCATAATCGACGCTACTCTTACGCTTCCTTTTATATATTCATTTCTTATCCTATCTTCTCTTGTCACCCTACTCATTCATCTAAGCATTCTCATTTCGGCTACGCTCATTCTCTGCTCTATTTTCTTGTTCACCGTCCAATACTGAACCATACAGCATTGCTTTTCTCACTACACTTTTATAGAACTTAATTGTTTAAATTAATAAAGCTATTATACCTAATACAGTATATTAAGTAAATATATATATATATATAAATTATTAAATAATTTTTTGTATAAAATAAAAAATGAAAAATTATTAAATTGTTTCCTACAAGTATTTAAAAATGTGATATGTATAAAAATAAAAATGCTCTTGTTAATTGTACATTTTTTAAAAACATTGTTTCATAGATCTTAAAATACTTTCTATTATCTGATTTCCATAATACATATATATATATATATATATATATATATATATATATATGTGTGTGTGTGTTTATGTATATATATATTCCAATACACAATAAATAGTATCTCAAATAAAGCTTTGGATCTAATATCTTAACTATATTTTATTCGAATTATTTCTTTTATAATAGATTAAATTGTGGTAGTAGTTCAACTACTATTGTTAAAGAAAACACATCTAATAAATTATTTACTGGAGAAAATAAAGAGTCCATACACAATAAGCCAACAATCTCAACCTTCATTCCAACAGTAAATAATTTGTCATCAGAATTAAAAGGAAAAGAAAGAAGTAAATTAAAAGCCATTTGTTTTTATGCCTATATTCATATTAGTAATTTGTATTTATAGTAATAGGTCAATCTTCCAAAATTGTCCAGTCTAAAATTAAAGAAGCTTACAAGTCAACACGTATTGCAAAACGAGATTATCATTATAAAAATCAATTAAAACTTGCTTCAAGTTCTATTGTTAATCCTATAAAGGTTCCAATATCAGTACAAAAAGAGAATAAAAGGGGTAATTTTTTTTACCCAATATTTGTTTTGATGTCAATATTTGTGTCATAATAATTTTAATTAATAAAGTAGGTCGGCGTTCCAAAACTATTAATCCTAAAACTATCAATGGTTGTAAGTCAACATCTATTGCGAAACAAAACTGTAGATTAAAAAATCAATCAAAACTTGTCTTAGATTCTGCTCTTAATGCTGCTTCAACATCAATAATAAAAAGGGGGAAAAGAAGTAAGTTTTTGAATAAAATATTTCATTGTCAATATTATTATTATTTTATATTAGGCCAATCTTCCACAAATCTTCCTAAAAGGAAAATGATTCGCAAATCAACAGTGAAAAATACTTCAACATCAGACTTGACAAAGAAAAAAATAGGTACATTTTTTTCAAATAATTGCTTATTTTTCTATGGAAGACACTACACTGTATTTACTATCTCATTTTTTAAATAAGCTATTTAGGAAAATCAAATTTAATTAAATTGGTTAACTTATAAATGGTAATAACCAAATACATATATTACAATTTTTATTAATTTTTTTTCAAAATTATTATTTTAAAGTAAAATTTAATAATTTTTAAATAGTTTTGGGTTGTGATATAAGAGCTGACAAGAAAACACAAGTTAATGATTAAATATATAAAATAGTAAATACAGGTGTGGCGTCTTCCTAGTGCTTATTGTTTCTCAACTAAATAGGTCATATATTAATTGAAGAAACTCACAATATGGCTATACCTACCATGAACTTGTGGAATCCATCTATTTCATCAGAAACTTTTCAAAGCATTCCATCTACATCACAATTGACTAAGGATAATGAACGTAAGTTATTTTTAATTAATTATGTTTTTGGATTTTAATATTTATCGTTCACTGCTAATTTTTATTTTTTCCTTCTAGCTATATTTTCTATGGATCTTATTCCTAAAAATGAGACTCAAGAAATAATTGATTTAACTTTAACAGATGATGAAGATACTGATATTAAAACTATTAACCCAGTAAAGGAAGGAGCTAATTCTTTAGTCATGAATTTTTATATAAATGCACAGCATGGAGAAGTTTCGAGACATATTATAAATGTAAATCATTCTTAAATTATATAAAGTATGAAATTAATATTAAAACTAAATAAAATTAAAATTAATACTTATATATATATAAATTATATATAAATATAATTTTCTACCAATTTTTTGTTTTTAAAATCTTAATTTTCTTTTACAAACGTCTTGCTGCTCTAAACTACTATTATTAGTGGTGTTGAAATGTGCTATATAACTTTTTAAGCTATACTCTGTTCCATTTAAGAGCGCACCGGGTGGCGGACTAAAACTGGTCTATTCTCGTGCATGCTAGAGGGCGTTACCACAGTGTGTCCCGGCGGTGGCACGGTGAACTGTTCATACAGAGTGTTATATGTCAATTCTCGAATTCATATACATTTATTATAATATTTATAATTATTTATATTTATATTAATATTACTATATAATATTAATACTATATAAGCACATTGTTACTACAATTCTCTGTATTCACGGCAGCGTCGCCATAGGCGGCAACATCATCGACAACGCCGATTACGGTAACCAATCACAGAGCGTATAGACCCGTCCTGGGGGGTCCGGACGTCGCTCGGCGATTCATTTAGATGCACCAACTCGGTGCGCTCTTAAATAGAACAGAGTATAGAAGTGTTAAAAATTCTCTCCCAGTCTTACCTGTTTACTAAAAATTTAACATATTGAATGTCATCCTTTCTAAGTTGGCAAATGTAGTACAGTTCTAACATATAATAGCATAATTATTATAATTCCAAATCTTTATTACAAAGTATGGGAATTTTTTTTATATCAGCTATTGCTTCAATACCATGCAAGTCTGACATTGGAGACATAAATGATATAATTTCTTGTATGGCAGAAGTGAGTGGATTGGTTTGACTAATATGACTATTAGTTGAAAGCTACAAAAAAAGATAGGTTTAGGGATTATACTATTTATACTTTCTAATTTCTTATAGTCTGAGAATTTTTAATTTTTGTAAGATATTAATGGTATTTTTGTGTTATAATAAATTATTTGTTATTAAAAGTATAGTAAAATTATAATTTTTTTTAGTTTATGAAAATAATTTTTGGTTAGGTAATAATTAAAATTTTTGGTTGATTTGGTTAAGTTACTAAAATAAGCATTTTTAAACGTAATGCTAAATCTATAAAAACTATAGGGTTTTCAATAGGGACGTTCGATCTTTGATCGGTTATATCGAGAATTTCGTTAATGCCTTATCTGTCTAATGTGTTGTGAATTGTTCAGTACTGTATGGCAAATCACCATGAACGGTAATAGTGTTAAACAATGTGTGCGTATAATTAAATTTTATTATCAAAATCAGTGCTCCATTAGAGAAACAATTCGGTCATTAAGTAATTTTTATCCTCGACACAACTGTCCTGCTGAGTCGACTATTTGACGTTTGGTAGCCAAATTCGAGTCAACCGGTTCAATAAATCATCAGCTAACACTCATACATCACCAAAATGCAAGGTCCATTGAGAACATCGCTGCTGTGCGTAATAGTGTATGGAAAAACCTAAGGCAGTCCATTTCTCGTCATTCACAAGAACTTGGTCTTTTTGCGACTTCAACTTGGCGAATTTTACGTCAAGACCTAGGTCTGCACCCGTATAAAATCCAACTAACACAGGAACTTAAGGTAAACGACCATACACAACGCCGTGTATTCACTGATTGGGCTCTGGGGCAGTTGGAAGTTGACCCAAATTTCGCTAAACAAATCATCTTTAGTGACGAGGCCCATTTTTGGATGAATGGGTATGTTAACAAAATTGTTGGATTTGGGACGATACCAATCCACACGAGATATACCAGAACAAAATGCATCCTGAGAAAGCCACTGTTTGGTGTGGATTTTGATCTGGCAGAATCATCAGTCCGTACTTTCAAAACAAAACAGGCATTGCCATAACCATCAACAGCGAGCGCTACAGATCAATGATCAGCAACTTCTTGTGGCCTAAGCTGGTTGATATTGATACTGAGGACATGTGGTTCCAACAGGATGGTGCTACGTGTCATACAGCGAATGCAACAATGGACATTCTGCATGAACGATTTGAGGGCATGGTGATATCGCGTAATGGTGACAAACTAGCCACCGAGATCGTGCGATTTAACGCCTTTAGACTTTTTTCTTCGGGGCTATCTTAAATCGCAGGTCTATGCAAATAAACCGCAAACAATTGATGCCCTCAAAGTCAACATAACCAATGCCATCCATCAAATTCAACCTGATTTATGCGACAGTCATAGAAAATTGGACCTCCCGAATACGTGCCACCAAGCAAAGCCGTGACGGACATTTAAATGATATTATATTTCATATATAATTGCTATATAACATTCTTTAAGATAAAAAAATAATTGAGTGGATATCTCACACACAACTTGTTTTGTTTACATTTAAACATCGAGCGTCCTTATTGAAACACTCGTCACATTATATTTTAAACACATATATTAAAGTGGTGGAGGATATGTATGAAAGATCATACACCAGTGTAGAAAGTATGTATGGAGAAACGGAAGATTTTAAGGTAAGAGTAGGGGTGCACCAAGGATTTGCACTAAGTCCTTACTTGTTCTCGGTTGTAATGGATGAAGTGACAAAAGAGATTCAAGAGGAGGTACCATGGTATATGCTATTTGCGGATGATATAGTGTTGCTAGGAGAAAATAGGGAGGAGTTAATCAAAAGCTGGATGTGTAGCGATTAGCGCTGAAAGAAAAGGGATTATGGATAAGTAGAAGTATGACTAAGTATATTGAGTATGAGTTTGGTGAAAGAGAACAAGTCGATGTAGCGAGGAGTGTAATGACAATAAACATAGACGAGGTAAGTGAGGCTGAAAGTTTTAGGTATTTAGGATCGTTTGTACAAAAGAATGGGGGTTGGACAAGGAGGTAAAACATAGGACTAAGTGTGGGTGGATCAAGTGGAGAAAAGCATCTGGGGTGTTGTGTGATAAGAGGATCCCAATGAGGCTGAAAGATGTTTTGTAAAAGTGTAATGAGACCAGGTATGTTACATGGTTCAGAATGTTAGGCTGTGGACAAGAAAATGGAACAAAAATGAGAATGGTCAGATGGATTAGTGGGGTGACAAGGAAAGATAGGATACAAAATGAATACATAAGGGAGGAAGCATAGATGTAGCATCGATAGTGGATAAGATGAGTAAGAGAATAGACTTGGATGGTTCGGGCATGTTACAAGGAGAGAACAAGCGGTAAGAACTGTTAAGGAAATGAATATTGAAGGGAGAAGAGGAAGATCAAAGAAAAAATGGGTGAATACGATCTAGGAAGATATGAGGATTGCTGGTGTGTGCGTGGAGGATGTGGGAGATCGGGCTAAATGGAGGTTAAGGACGAAGGTGGCCGACCCCAAATAGATGGAATAAAAGCGAGAAAAAATGATGATGACATATTTTAGGCGTAAAACAGTACTTGCATAATATAATTATATAATATATTACCTGCATACAATGTACATAAAAAAATACAAATACCCCAGTCTAGCCTCTTGGTCAAATTTAATTTTTCTACAAATTGTCAATAAGTGGTAAGTTTTAGTACATCTATCCAAATATATGCGCTTTACTTATAATTAGGTTGACACATGAAAATTATAAATTTATTTTATGTAGGATAAAAAAGTATCAGTAACATAAGTAGAAAGTAGATGTTCTAATATATACATTTCCGTGAACTGGTCATCGTCTATTAGTTAGAGGTTTTAACTGTAACATTTGCAGAACACTCAAATCGACTTTGCCAAACAGAATTATAATAAAACAATAATAACCATCACCTATTCAAAAACTTTATTCAATCGAATATTTCCTTCAACATAATAAAAAAGTCAATCGTAAGAGAACATGCGAAATAATTTTAACAGCAGTACGAATTCAAAACATTAGATTTTTTCAAAATTCCGTTACAATGACGTAAATTTCCATTACACGTTATAGTACTCATCTGCGTATAACAATTCTTAATTTCTTATCAAAATGATTAATAACCGTGAGCTATGGTTGTCCAATAAAGTCACGACCATGGTTGTATTATAAAATACTACTCGGTTGTACAATTGTGTCTGACGCTGTGACGTACGTATTTTCTACATCGTAAACAATCAATGTGTGATAATGTCCATTGTATTTTGAAGTATCAACTAAAGTGATAAGACACCGTAAGGCGTTTTATCGTGCAAAATGTTTTAACATGATGTACCGTACGATGTTTGCTGTAAAAAGTATATTGTTGAATAATTAAATTGTCGTGTTTGTTATAAACGAAAAACGTATACTCGGCTTGTTTTTTTCTGTTTTGTGTTTGTTTAGAACATAATGGCCTCAGATAATTATCGATTCGCCGAAAGTAAGTCGATGTGAATGAACGTTTATATAATTATTTTAAAATCGCCACATTTGACAATTTATTTTAATTTTATTTATTCCATATGTACGCCTATGGGTTATTAATAAGTAAAATAAGGAGACATGCATATGTTTTTAAGTTTTAACCATTTACGAAACTATAACATTTTGAGCGTAATGTGAACATTTAAATCGCCACTCACGTTATTTGATGAATGTTACTCGTGAAATATAATTAAGAATTAATTTTTGTGTCTGTAAAATTGTTAGTTTTCATATTTGTTTCATGAGTGAAACTCGTAAGGTAATATTTTATTCGCTGGTTCATTTCACCCATAATCATGATAGTTTAATAATTACTTGACAACATTTAATTTATAAATTAAATTTATCATTTTATAAATAATTATAGAATATACACAACAATAAATATATATTTATCGATTAAAATTAATCGAGTTTTTTATGACTTAAATTATATTTGCCTTAACTATGTTATAAATATCAATTATTGCATCAAAAACTAGGATTTATTTAAGTAAAGAGCAATTACATAAAACAAAATTTTAAAAACTATAAAAGTTAATTGCGTGATTTATTAGTAAATTCACAATTAATTTGTTCTTTCAAGTGATTACAATTAGCTTGTTTCCGCCTATTTATAAAATAATATATGCATCCAATATTAAACTAGTTTTTTAATTTCTATTAGTGATAAATTTCTACGTTATGTTTAATTTAGATTGGTATATATATATTTGTTATATTTTCATAAATCTCATTTTTTTTAAAGTTGCCATCAACATTTTTTTTGTTACTATTTCTTAGAGTTGTTTCTCATAACTGTTCATCACAAGGTTTTGAGCAAACTATATTTTCGTTATTACTAAGTAAAAGTGAATTGTTTTTTAAATATTCAATACGCTTAAAATAATTAATTTAATTATACTGCTTCTTTTTTATTATTATAACTTACAGCGTCTTGGTTCCTATTTGGGTATTACTGTTTAGACACAAGTTATTGTATTTAAAACTAATACATTTTAAGAATAAATTTATATTTGCGTTTAAATAATTATAATAGAAATATATTTTATGCGTTAGTACTGTAAGTAAAACACACATAAGTATTTCAAAAGATAATTTGTAAGCTGTATATACTACTTGGATCCCAAAAAATATATTTGGCAAATAGTAAATTCAATTATTAATTTGCAGTTCATGAATGTAGTAAAATACTTAATATAGTACATAAGAAGGTTACACAATTATCAGGTTATGATTTATTGTTGATTATTTCTAGTTAGATCACACTGTTAATTGTTATCCCAAAAACCTTTTTTTTCTTTAAATGGGCAATAAACTCACTGCCCTGTTACGTTGGTGGACATTACGTTAGGGCAATGAGTCACCATAATTTATTTCACCAAAAAATGTATTTACAAATAAACATCTATACACAAATAAAAAAAAACCAAATATACGATCAACCTTACATTAATAAGTAAGGGTGACTAATGTACAAGCAAGCATCATGTACATCAATTATCCCATACGCACATAAATTAACAAAATTACAAGTTTTGGGCCCTACCAGGCTCTTCGCCATTGCGGCCTCCTCCCTTATCGATCTCCATTGCCGCCTCTGCCCCAACTTCTGCCGATTATTTGAACACAGCCCCCACGGGTCCAGAGGAATCGTGTGCGAGTTGTCCTATGGCTCGACACCAGAAACACCATCGCACTCTTTCAGAACCCTTGCAGGCCATGGCCAAATGTCCTGTTAAGCCAAACTCGCTTCAGGAGCCGCACCCGGCAATGAAACCATCCAACCCCAAACCTCCGCACCTCGGCGACCTTAATAACGGTCGGGAATGGAAGGTCGAAGTGGGTAGTCCTGCTCTTATCATTGGCGGAGGACTTTCTGATGGACACAACAGAATTGTTGCCCTTCATCAAGTCTCCGGCGCTGACGCTTGCCGCAATAATGCCAACCTTGACGTCGGTTGCTTCAGCTCACACCGGCAAGCCCAAAAGCAGGACAAGAGTGCGGCGAGCGGAGCATCCGACTCTCGCCATCTGTCCCACTACCGCCTCAAGTTTGTTCACCTCGGTCGGGGTCGCCACTTCAAAGACAAGCCCCCAGGTCTTGGTTTGGCGGGTGGCATTGATCTTGACCCCTAAGGATTCAAGATTTATCTCCCTCTGGACCGTCTTCATCACGGAGACGAATGTAGCGGCCCCCGTCAGTCGGTCAGTGGTGACCGCTGATGTTTTGGGAGCTCGTCTCCGAAGTAGCTCAAGCTTAGTGTTCCCGTCGTTCGGTTGAGCGGCGGGTCGGCTTAAAGTTGCCGTGTATACTTGAAGGGGGGTGTTTGCTACCCCTCTGTACCACTTCACTCCATCACTCGGGTTCCGGGACGCCCTCTGCCCCATCCGTATTAATGGCAACTCGAGGGATTTCCTGCAGCGGTTCGCGTGACTGTTAGGAGTGTTGCTTTTTTCGCTTTTTCCTTCGACCGTCCTTTTTCGTCGGCGATAGTAGTTTATTCCTAGGCTTCCGCTTCCGCTCCTTGTCGGCCCTCTGCCCCATCCGAATTGACAGCCCGTCGAGGGGTTTCTGCGGTGGTTCACGTGGCTCTGATGGGAGCTGCTGTTCCTTCCGCGGCTTCTCTCTCCCGTCCTTCCTGGCCAGTGATGTTGGCTGCCTCGTAGTGACCTGGACCTGTGGCTTTTCCTGTCGCTTGCCTTCCATTGTCCGCGACTGTTCTGTCATCGCCATTATCTCTGGTGGGCAGCTAGAAGGACCCCATTTCCGCGCTGGTCCTCTTCAGCTCCACTACTTCATCCACCAAGCCCTTAACAACAAGGGACAAGGTGTCTATGAGGGCTGTCCTTCCACCGACGGCGTTGAAGAAGAGTCCTTCGTCCTTGGTCTTTTGGCCGGTAGAACTCACGTCATTCCCTCGTTATTACTTGAATCCAGGAGCGTTGACTTCCTGATGCGTATCCCACGTTGCACTACCAGCTCTTTTTGGAGACCAGAGATCGTGTTCTGGATGGGGCAATGGCCGCGATCACGTTGGCCGCCATGGAGACGAGCTCCTGCACCTTTTCTAATGTAGAATCTTCCTTAGATTTAAAGGCGGTAGCCATCTCCGGAGCTCCCTGTGATGCCCTAAGCCGAAGCTTAATTATGCCGCTAGCCTCGTCATTTCCAACTTTGCTATTGTCCTGTTCTGTCCATTTATCCAAAGTGTCAGTCCATTTTTTTTGAGAGTCCATATTGTTCCCACAAGAAGTGGCCGTCTGGTTTCACTCAGGCTTACGGCCATCCCCCTGAGTGGGCTGCATACTATGTGGTGCGCCAGGTACCACACAGGATACTCGTTGGTACATAACTATCCCTGTACCAAGTGATCCCTTTGACGAGTTAAGGGTTAGGGGATCATTTTTCGTTAGCAAAAGGTATGCTCAACCTTACTGGCCCCGACTAACCAAAGTAAGAGCTGTCTCAGAACTCTTGTTCGGACCGCTTTCCACATTAGCCCTTTCCAACATGAGAGACCCTGCTGGTGACCTAGATCACCGTTGGCATAGCACTAAGTATTCAAGCCACCTTGGTCGTCAACCTCCACTTGACTCGATCTCCCACATAATTTACGCACACACCCGCAGTTCTCATATTCAATCCTATACAGTAATTTTAAATATAAGTTACAATGTAGTTTTTCTACTATTTTTACTAATTGTTAAACTATCGTAATTTAAGCTAAAATTTAAAAAAAAAATGTTTTTTTAAGGTTTCTAAAGGTTAAATTAAGTTATAAACGGTATATTTTAAGAATTGTTCAACAATGTATTATGCATATATTATATGTATATGCATTTCAGAGGAATATTTTATGATATTTTTGTTTAATATTGTACAATTTATATAGGCTTTTATCACATTAATTAATATTTTAAACAAAAAATGTATACTTATTAAATTTTAAAATAGGTGATAGTTTATTGTGTTATCATGGACCAATGTTATATGAGGCGAAATGCTTAAAAAGACGAAAGATGAGTGATGGAAAAGCCCAGTACTTCATTCATTATAAAGGTTGGAATAGTAAATGGGAAGAATGGGTAGACGACGATCGAGTTTTGGCAGTAAATACTACCAATATGAACAAAATGGCATCCTTAAAAGAGATTCAGTAAGAAATCAATAGTTATTTAAAAATTTATTTTGAAATATTTTATACTACGTAGTTCAAACTCAAAAAAGAGTGGAACAAAACGTTCAATTTCTATAATAAAAGAAGAAACAACTCGCAACACAACACCTCCTGTAAGAGGAAGAAAACGTAAACATTCAGAAATTTCATTAGAGTCAATTCACTCAGTAAAAGTTCCATCTTCTTCAGAGTCTAAACCAAAAAGAAGAGGTAAGTTATTTTTAACTAAATATTTATAAATATTTTTCATTGCCAAATATATTATCTTTATTAATTAGGTCGACCTCCAAAAGTTAGTATCATTACTAAATTTGAACCAACTGAAGCATCTGAATCAACTGATATAAGCAAAGGAACTAATGGACATAAAATGACTGATGAAAATGAAATAACTGATAAAATCAATGTAACTAGTGTTAGTAGATCAGCTAAATTAATGAAAGGAATTAACATAGTTAGAGTAAATGAAAGACGCAAAACAATTGGTACATTTGAAGCAATTAAAAAAATTGAAAAAGATGATGTGCCAATCATAAAAAATTATAAATTTTCTTTGCCTGATATAGTTGAAACAACCGATACGGTTAAAGAAATTGATAGATTTGAAGATAAAGATACAATTAAAATAAATAAAATTGTCAAAGAAACTGATTCAGTTAAAGATTTTAAAATAATTGAAGAAACTGATTCAGTTAAGGATTTTAAAATAGTTGAAATAATTGAAAAAATTGAAGTACCTGAAAAGACTAAAGAACCTGAAAAAATTGAAGGACCTAAAGAAATTGAAAAATATGAAAAAATTGAAGGACCTAAAGAAATTGAAAAACCTGAAAAAATTGAAGAACCTAAAGAAATTGAAAAATCTGAAAAAATTGAAGGATTTGAAAAAATTGAAGGATTTAAAAAAATTGAAGAACCTGAAAAAATTGAAGAATTTGAAAAAATTGAAGGACTTGAAAAAATTGAAGGACCTGAAAAAATTGACGGAGAAAGTACTACTGATATTATGCTTAGAATTCCACCTCCTATGATAAGAATAATTCCAGTAATAAACATACCACTTTTATTAAAAAATAGACTTGCTTATGATGATCTCATGGTCAATAAACAAAATAAAGTATGTATTAATTAATTATATACAAATAAAGTAATTTTTTAAACAATTTTCTATTTTTTAGACTCTAAAATTTCCCATAAAACTGACTGTTGAAAAATTAATTCGTTCTTATCTTTGTTCATTTACTCCTGCAAGATGGAAATATAGGTATATAAAAATTATACTTCTAATTTATATTTTTCAAAAAAATTGTTATTGTTTTAGAGAAAGAGCAATCAACATTGCTCTAACATTAATTCAATATTTCAATGTTTTAATTCATAAAGAATTAATGTATCAAAAGGAACGTGAACAAAAATTAATCCCAAAAGTAATTTTACTAATATAATAGTAAAAGATTAGTATGTATAGTGTTTTTAGTATAAACCTTATTTCATTATCTTAATAATCTTATAATATTTATAGTTTTATTTTTACTTAAGGTTCTATATTATTTTATTTATTCAAAATAAGTAGTTTAAAAAATTAAAATATTCAGTTTTTCAAATATAGAAATAAATAAGAGTAATATTAAAAATATAAAATCAATGTAGTTTAATAAACTAATTTTAATACTTCTAATTACAATTTGTGTTGTGTTCTTTTAAATTTTAAACATCGAATATTTTTTTTAAATAATAAATTAGTATTAATAATTTAAGCATATAATTTTTTTAACAGCAATTATGATATTACCAAGTTGATATAGGGAAATAAAATTAACTTTTATCTTATAATATATAATTTGAAACTAGGACATTTTTTTCAATATTACACAAAAGGTAAAATAATAGTATTGGATATATAAATATTTAAATGTTTTTTAAATATAATATTATTTATCATATTTTTGTTTTTTTTTTTTTAATAACAGGCAAAGGAGTATTTGAAGACAAGAATACTTGCTGGTAAAATAAAAACAAATGAGTTCACTCAATCTATTTTTCCTAAAAAATTCTGGCATTATGTTTATGGGCCTACATACCTACTTCGATTATTTAGTATGTATGAAATATATAAAAAATACAATTTTAATTAAGTACTTAATAATTTTATTTTATTCATTTTTTAACTTAATATCCAATTGAAACTAAATGGTGTAACAATTAATTTTAACCTACATATTTCATACCAGGTTAATTGAAAATTTAATTTCTTTATCATATTTTGAATTTTTATAAATCTTGTTAATTTTCAGTCAATTTACCAAGAATGATAGCAACTTATTATTATACTGAGAAACAAACAGCTTTTATTGTTAAAAACTTCGAATGCTTTTTGAAGTAAGTATTGATATTTTAATAATTGGTTGGGATATTAAAAAATTGTTTCATATAAAAACAAATGAAATGATCAAATTGTTTATAAAAAAAGTAGTAAATTCATTATTTTGCCATATTGCAATAACTCAATATATCAGTTTTAATGTTAATTAAGGTTACAGTAAAGGGAAGGATAGCTTGAGGCTGTTGAAAAAATTGTTGGTTTTTATTTGATATCAGTAAAAAATAATTAAAAGAAAATGATTTATTAATACATTTCTAATATCAAAAATGTTTTTTACTTTAATTTATTTAATGTAAATTGTATGTGCATTGTGTATTTACTTTTATAAAAATATATATTTTAAACAATTAATTTATATTTGTAAATAATATTTAACTTGATTATAAATATTGACTTCGCTAGTTTTATATTAAAGTGTTATTTGAGGAATAACTTATTCTTTTATTAGTGGTGGTTTTATACCCAGCCCATAAAAGAAGGTACATTAGCCCAAATAAAATCAATCTACAACATGCTACATATTATGTTTAACCATGTCCATTCAACATGCACTTTAAGAACGGTACTTTTTTATGTGCTAAGATATATAATTTATATTTTATATATAAATATAAAATTAAATAATATTTAGTGAAATGTAGCTAATTAAATAATTAAATTTTTTATTGAAGTTTTTGTTTTCTTTTTAGATTTATGGAAAATAATTTTAATAAATATTTCACGGATGACGATTACGATGATTGAAATTATTATTTGTAAATGATAATATGTGAAATGTTGGGAAATCAACTTAAAACTTATCAACTATAAAAAATTAGTATATAATCCTTTCTTGAATTTATATTATTTGTAATTATTAATATTAATAAATAGTATAATTAAGCTATTAAGTATTTTAAATTTAAATTCAGCTCTATTATATTTACTATTTTATTACAACGAAATAAAGTGATTTGAAGTATTAAACAATCTATCTTCTTTTATTTGATATATATTGTGGAGTAAGAATATATTTTATATAATTGTTATAATATAATATACAGATGTTAAAATTATTGAATTTTCATTTAAACATTTTATGTATTTGGCTTTAATGCTTTTTATAATTTTGGTTTTGTTACCAAAAACGTCAAATATCTGTAATCAAAATTTATTTTAGGATAAATGGTCTTTATTTTTCAATGTTGAAATAATTACGGTTAATCTCATTAAGTTAGTTTCAATGTGTATAAAAATAAACTACACAAAATTATATGTTATTAGGTTAAATTTAATTCATATTTTAAAGCTCTCAAAGTTTAAAATCATGTTATTCTTCGAAATATATTTTTAAAATTTAAAATTATATTAAATGTCATTGATAAAAATATAAAAACGTCAAATACAAATTATTCCATTATAGCTCTTGTTACCTACTATCTGAAAATTGCTTCTAGTACTGTATGACAATTTGAAGTGTATTCTGTTTTTGTTTATTTTCCTCATTCTTTGAGCCTATTTGATAAAAATCTTTAATTAATTTGACAGCTCGTTCCACAATATCATTTACAACTTTTAATTCATAAGCTATTTCATATCTTTGGTTTTATTCTAAATTGTTTTGCTGTGAAGAAGGCAGTGAATTCAATAAAGCCAAATTGTTTATTAAATATTTTGGGTTTTATACAATATTAATTTTATATCTTTATTTATAATATTTGATACTTTGCCGAATTGTAATTTTAAATGTTCATTCATACTGTTATAATGTTCATCTTAATTTATATCGGTATTTTCAATATTTCTATTTGCGCAATCTTAGTTTTTATGTTGTTAGATATACTGTTATTGAAAAATGCCAATTCAATTATTTCAGGTGTTAAATGCCAATGATGTATATGTTTTTATAATGCTATTTTTAATCATTACTTTTTAATTTTCCCATATTTATAAAGATCAGGTAAAAATTCTCAATCTCGATTTGGAGCTAAATGAGCTTTTGGGGCATTAAACTACACTAACATGTAAGCAAACAATAAAAAAAATATATATATATATATCAACTATCGACTGGTATTCTCTTTTGTTCAAATTAAACTATTGACAAAAATAATAATCTTTAAAGGATAAGAACTTAATGTTTTAGTTAAATTACCAATTATTTAATACTGTCATTTGAATGTAAAGTAGCACTGGTTTTAATATAATCAAATTTTTTGATTTTGTATATAATTAATTTTAATTTCTCAATATTTAAACAAATAATTATTATGGCAAATACAATGTATGTTACTTCATGTTTATTTATATTTTTTTTTATATTAATATGATGGATTAATTAAATATT
Organism: Geopemphigus sp. TES_GeoC_2020; assembly: GCA_025469175.1. Taxonomy (NCBI): domain Eukaryota; kingdom Metazoa; phylum Arthropoda; class Insecta; order Hemiptera; family Aphididae; genus Geopemphigus; species Geopemphigus sp. TES_GeoC_2020. The sequence goes on along the minus strand of JAIPRN010000474.1, from coordinate 66,996 downwards.
TGTTTTGTATAAAAACAGTGAATACATTGCAAATAATAATTAAAATTAATTGTTTTTAAATTTTCAGCATCCATATTTCTTAGTCATAAAACAATAGATATTCTTATTATTTTAATTTGATACCACAATTTTAATCGAATAATAATTATAATAAACTTTACAAAGTTATTTCTGTTATAACAAATAGATAACATAATAAAAATTATTTTTAAAAATGTTTATTTAATTATTTGTATAAATACAGAAATTATGAAACACTGAAAATATAAATACTTAATTTAAGTATACAGTATTTAAATTGTGCATTAATATTCATATAAGTATTTAGATAGCTACATAATGACGTCAAATTGCAAAAACATTTGGAATATAATATTTCGTCAGAATAATTTTAGTTGTATAAACGCATTAAAGTAAAATATACTCAATGTTACAAAATATTTAAGGAGATATTTTAAAAATTGTTTTATTATTAAATTTGGTCAATTTTAATTTTGAATATTTATAAAATCGCTGAATATTTGAAAATACCTCATCAATAATAATTTTTAAATACTTGATACTCACTAAATATAAATGTATTTTTTTATAATCTTTGTATAAATATCTGTTTTTATAGATATCAAAGAGTATTTAAAAATATTCTTTATAACTTTGAATATATATTATTATAAATTAAATAATCAGTCGATATTTTCTCCAAAAGGTAATGTAGTTTTTTATATTTTTATAGGGTATTTGAACCTTAATATTCCCATTATGTCTGTTTTTACCAAATACTATTTTTGTTTAGATTTCCACGATATCGTTAATGTGTATATTATAATTCTGAATTAACTAAAATATATAGTAAACTCATTTATTATGTTTTCAATTAAACTTTAATATTTTCAACACAACGCAATACATTAAATATGTACTTGTTGAAAAAACGAACGCGATGAAATTTGAAATAAATACAAATACCAAAAACAATTATGTTTGCAAAGAAAAATACAGGCGAATATACAAAAGTATATATATAGCGCGATTGCTTTTATTAATTAATTAATTTTTAATCCGAGTTTAGATGTTCCAATTTCGTTCAAAATTATATTTTGATTAAAATACTCCGTAAAAACAAGAATTTACAGCATAAATGGGACCATATTTTAGTTTCTATTGCAATTTTTGTAATTACTAAAATATGTACAAGTAAACAAATATTTAATGTGTAAGCGCAATTACGAACGCAATATAAATATTATATTATGGTATATTTGGATTAGCGTAAATAATAAAACATAATATTGAACTGGCAAAAAGCCCTAGCGAAAAGCACATGGTAGAACACAAAATTAAACGTCGACGATATCGCGAGGTTTCAATTCTTGAAAGAACTACATTTTTCGTCGGGCAACCCGTATTATCTACAATCATACTCGAAAATACGTAGAGTGCGTATGTTTTTCATTTACGCGCCATAGTGATAAGAATTTTGACTGTTTTGAGGTTATTTTTTGTACGTTCGTTTTTGCGTTTTGAAGCGTTTGACGGTTACACCGCCAACCGGAAAGTCGACGTCTAGACTTCAGATCGAGAGCCGAAGAACGACGTTTGTCTTCCGTGTCGCACTCGTTAATCTATACTATTCGACACGTTTATCGTACGAACCGCGTCTTATTCACGTTCGCTCGTTACTCTTTGACAATTGATTGATTTCGTAGTTTTTGCTATGTCCTAGTCAACACGAGAAGTTAATTTAAATCCCAACGATGTTATTAACAAAGTGGGCCTTGCTAATCTTTAGCATTTTATTTATCAGCGACACTTTCAGTTCTAAACTCAATGTTCCACGAGTGCTGTTGCCTGTGTTCGATACGTTTACGGTGAATTTTACTATAGAAGTGACCGATGACAGATGTTATAGTTGGTAAATGTTTGGAATTATTCGTATAACTGAGTCTGTTGTATTATTTTACGATAATATTGGCGTGCATTTTAAGGTCAATATTCAGAGGAGACAGTGTTATCAAACTTGTTCCGCTGGATGTGAATCCAACACTTGGATGTTCAAGTAAAGCATCCGTGTCTTCGCTATCAAATGAAAAAGTACGCAAAGTAGCAATCGTATTTGCAGAAGATGCCAACTCTGGTGAAACAATTCGTTGTGACATAATTGTTGATACTATAGCATCATTACAAATTGTGACAAAAACGAGAGAGCTATTTATTGGAGATCCACCTGAACTTTTTGAAGTATCTGCGTTTGATGATCATGGTATTTAAAATACAAATTATTTGTTTTTCAAAATTTGTCTACTTGAGTAACTCTTCGGATTTTCAATTTTTTTTTTAACGCTTTTTATTATGAATTACATTTGTTTAAAGTTAAGTAACATTGTTAGTAATGTACATTGTCTACCAACAACAACCATAAAAAAATTTGTATTTACTTTATATTTGTCCACTATAGTAGAGGAAAGTGAAATATAAAATGTGATATTCAATTTTTTTGGAAGCTTAAATTCTTTGAAAAATTGCGTTAATTATTATTTTAAATTTTTAATGATTAGTTGAATATTGTGATGTTTTGAATCATAGTTAATTGTGGGATATTTAGAACCCTTCTTCTGACAATCTTCCATCCATGTAGAGTTTGGGTATTAAATTCTTAACTGAATTGTCAATTGGATAACGGTAAATTGATTAAATTCTATAGTCATGTAGCAGTCTAGTGTTTGGGTTTTTAAAATAAAAAATTGCTGTGATAGTTGTTGGGTAGTTTATTAATATTAATAAAAGCTCAAACTTATTATATTATAATTAATATAATGCAGTCTTTCATTGTTAATGTCAAAAATTGTAAATGACAATGAAAATACAGAACACAATATACAAACTGTAACTGATAGACAATCCTTATCATTCACGTTATATGATATTTAACGTATATAATAATAAAATACTGAATACGCAACAACCATAAACTAAATTTGTGTCAAAGTTTTATTATTGATATGTAATAATATAACTAGATGCAAAAAAAGGAAAATACAGTTCAGCTTTACATGTTTCTAACTTGATTATTGAACTTTAAATAATTGTTATTTAAAAACACTAGATAATCAAAATCACAAATTTATATATATTTTATTAATTATAATTAATTGTATGTTTTTATAGGAAACTTCATTTGGAATCTAATTTTATATTAACTTGTTTATATTTTATTTAAAAATGGTATTTGTTAATATTTTATTAACAATTCTTCCCTCAATAAATTGTAAAATTAAAGTAACTTATTTTTTATTTTTCCAATTTCAAATTATGTTATTTATATATATTGATTGGATATTGAAAATTAAGTTTAAAATACAATATATTAATGATTATAGCTAATAAATAATTTGTTTTACATTGGTTTATTTATTGTTAATTTTTTTTAGGAAACCAGTTTACAACATTGGATGGCGTTGAATTTCAATGGTCGTTTAAAGTTCTTAGAAGTCCAATAAATACAGTTTTAAAGTTTATACCATTCAAAGATTCTTCATATAGAACTCCACCAGATCTTTATGATTTAGATCAAAAAAACAAGCAAGGTCATATGGTTCTTGTTGAAGGAGTTAAAACTGGATCAGCACTGGTTTGTTTATTAGTTATCTAAAGTAATAAACAATTCTCAATTGATAATTATTTCAGGTTTTTGTGAAATTATCGTCATCTGATGACCCTGTCACACAAGTTGAACTGTCAGTTATTGCAAATGTAAGACTTGAACCCTCGCATGTTGTTATTCTAATTGGTGATCTTATTCAAATAGATATCTATCAAGTAATTTATATTTTATTTGCAGCGTTTATATATATAAATGTATTATTTACATTATTTTGTTTAGATACAAAATGAAAAATTAGTAAAGATTCAACTTCCCTCCAAACAATATTCAATAGAAATATCTTCAAATTCTGATTTATTGAAAAATGAAAATGATTCTGGTCTCTTTCAAGGTCTTAAAATTGGTCAAGTTAAACTGAATTTAATAGACCATCATGCCGAATCCAAAAATGATACTATTCCTAAATTAATTAGTAGTGTTATTAGTATCTCTAAAGTAGATTATTTATCAATTGTTGTTAAACCATACAATCGACATAATTTAATTGTTAATAGTTTATATGAATTGGAAGTTCATCTATTTAACAAGTATAGTATTTAATATTAATGATATTAATTTTATTTTATTAATTTTAATTTCCTTTTTAGTCATAACCAATCTATTAACATTGGACCTAATGTAAAAATTTTAATGAATATACCTGTGGAGTATTTTAAAGTACTAAGTACTGTAAATAATGGATCGTATGCTATTGTTCAACCTATTAAATTAGGAACACCAAATATTGAAGCATCATTAGTGGAACCATATCATGATTCTACATCTACTGTAACTAGAATGTTTATTTATTCAAAAGTAAAAGTTTCACCAGATGAAGTAGTTTTTCCATGGCATTCAAGTTGGAATAGCGGGTAAATATTTTACATTTAAATCTGTATTTTCTATTTTTATTATTTTTAATAATTTGTAGATAATATATATTATTACATAATTTATATAAAGATATATAAAATTAATTTATTAGAGTTTTATTTAAAAATTACACGTGCAAAATGTTATTATTTTTAGTAGGTGGAAAATTTGAAATATATTAAGCTTAATTAAATAATAATTATTTTATTTTATTTTTATTTTTGAATATTTTTGGTTAAGAATACTTTGACTTATTTATATATACCAATTTTGAAGTAGTATTTTTTAAAAAATTGCAATTATTATAATTATTATTATTTTATTATTTAATAAAATTGTTAATACTTAATTTGATAAAATTTAGTTTGTTTTATTTTTAGGCAACGCAAAAAAATAATGCTTTTAAACACTTTTACACAGATAAATTTTAATACGAATAATACGTGTAAAAATACTAAAATAATATTTAAATTAATTTTGGACTAAGTATAATATTCTTGACACTTCAATGTAAGTTTTAGGTATTCCATTAATTTTTTAATTAAACTTATAATATTAATAATTTTTATAATTAATAATTTGTAATTGAATTCAAAAACTTCTATTTTTAAAAATAATAAATCAATTTATGCAAATATTTCAATACGTTTTAAAAATGTAATGTGTTACGTTGGTATTATAATGAAATTGAATCTTAATATTTTAATTTAAAAATTGTATACAAGATTGATATAAATAATTTTAATCCTGTTTTTACTATTATATTAAATTAATTGCGAGTTATAAAATGAGTTTTGTACAGAAGTTTTTTTCTGGAATGGAATAAATTATAATTTATCATATGAAAATAATAAGATATAAAAATGCACAACCTAATGCCTTACCATTTGTAACTTTTAATTTTCTTTTATTGGTTTTGTTGTATGTTATTATGGTAATATTAACCACTATAGTTAGATTGGTATACCATTATTATATATTTTAAGTATAATAATTATAATGATATAATAATATATAAATAATTATATATAATTAATAAATAATTATAATGTTAACTTAAAAATAATTTTCTATTAATATTTATATTTTATATTTTTAAAGAGTGTATAATTTATTATAAGCAATATATATATATATTTACCTATTAAATTTCAGATTACAATTTGCATTACAAGCTACTGGTGGAGATAAAAAATACAGTTGGAATAGTAATGATGTAACTGTGAGTACTGTTTCATCTAATGGAATTGTTACAAGTCAAGGATTAGGGAAAACTTATGTGTCTGTTGCGATGACGAAAGATTCATTAAATCAAGATAGTGCTAACATTCATGTTCTTGAACCAAATGATTTGAAAATAATTGCTCAGCCTGTAGAACAAGAAGTAGGCAAACCTATTATTTTATATCCGCAATTATTTGTGAAAATACCTGATATTGAAGATAAAATAAGTGTTACAGCTTGTAACCATAATCAATTTAAAATTGAAATTGAAGACCCTCGATTTACATTAAAACCTTTTAATGTTAGTTTATATCTAAATAATTCTTGTACTGCATTTTCTTTAAGTTCTGATTCAGTAACTTCTACCAAAGTAACAGTTTTCTTTCATACAACTAGTACAGTTTTAAAAGCTACAGTCATTGTAAGTACATACAAGAAATTAGTTCCATTACGTCCAGAATCAAAACGCACAGTCTTAGCACCAGGCTGTTCAACTACATTGTTATTCTATGGAGGTCCTCAACCCTGGTTAGGCCATAGCACCGGTTATAAAGTAGAATTTGAAGTTGATAAAAATCTTGTTACGTTTAAAGAATTGCCTGTTATTCGTGATATTGATGGACATAAAACATATGCATATTCAATTACATGTGAAAGTTTAGGATCAGTTAAGGCAAATTTAACTGTAAAGAGTTTTCCAGTTGCTAATTGGATGGAATCAGAAACTATATCACATACATCAGTAGAAGTATTATGTGCGGCGCCAAAGTTTGTGAAAGTATTTGTTACAGATACTGAAGACAATTGTCCAATACCTAAATCCACAAATAATATTATTGCTTATATTCATGAAATATTGTTTGTTCAAATTAATGTGATTGATGAGGATGGAAATATTTTTGATAACGCAACAATGATAAATGCAAGCTGGATTATAACATATTCAGATCTAATAAGAGTGATAAGTTCACTTGAATTGAATGAAATTACTGAATATGGTTTCTCTTTTCCTAACTATCATTATAGTATTTTAGAGCCCTTAAACAAAGAAGGCACTACTGAAGCTGTTTTTCAATTAACGGGATATAAAAAACCATTTTTAGTTCCAAGTAACTCTCGATTTGGTTCTTTTTTAACATCAAATAATGAAGTATCAGAAATTGTTCCAACAATTAAAAATTCTTTATCTTTCCTTTTATTTGATAATCCTCGATTAACAGACGAAGATATTTTAGTTATACATAATCCAAAAACTACAGAATCAATTTATGGTCATCAAGGAAGTGGATATTTCAAAATACATTTAAATACCCAAAAAGTAGCTAAAGTAACACATAATGGAGGAAGACAGATAGAATTAAATACATTAGCACCAGGAGATTTAGTAATTAGTATTAAAGATCTTTGTGTCAAATCTAAGCCAGCTGAAGCTACATTTAAAGTACGAAATATCTATCGTATGGAATTATTAACAAACACTTTTGTTGAGATTAGAAAAACCATTCGTGCTATTGTAAAAATTTTTGATTCTGAAGGTCACCTTCTTCCTATTCAATCAAATATAGTGGATATTCATCCTGTAGTTGAAGTAAATTCTTTACTTACAATTAAACCTGAAGTATATAAATCTGAAAAGAAATACGAGATGGAGTTTTCAATTATGGGTTCTTTATTAGGTAAAACAAATTTATATTTTGTCGCTAAGACTATTCCTACAAAAGAAATTCGCACACCAACTGCCTCTATTCAAGTTTATTCTCAGCTTCAGTTATCTCCTAAAAATTTGACTTTAGCTGTTGGATCAAGTTATCAGCTAATAGTTTCTGGAGGACCACATTTAGAATGCATATTCGAGTTTATGTCGAATGATGAACAAGTTACTAAAATATCAAATGGAGGAATTGCCAAAGGTTTAAAGATAGGAACTGTTACAATAACTGGTATGGCTGTTGGTGTTGATGTGATAACAGGAATGAAAGTTGTATATTCAAAAGATACAATAGTAATTAGAGTAATTAAATTAAATAATGTAAAAATCGAAGTACCATTGTTAAAATTAAAAGTTGGAGAAGTAATGCCAGCTTGGGTCCATGGTATACCTGATGCTCTAGGACCAATTATAATTGGAACTATTCAACCATCGTTAATTTTTCATTGGAGTATTTCTTCTACAGGAATAGTTCAGATTTACGATATTTTGGAAAATACAGGAATATTGGTAAATATTTATTTTATTTGTATTTAATAACAGTTATTTAAAATATTTTATGTGTATTAGGTACGTGAACAAGATAGAATATCAATCCGTATTCGTGCAGTAAGAGCAGGAAACACAAGAGTCAGTGTTACAGTATCAGATCCATCTACAAAAGTTATTTTTACAAATTTCATTGATATAACTGTTTATGAAGAGTTGCGTTTAATTTCACACGACTTGTTATTAAATAGTTTATTAGTTACACCAAATACTGATCTCATATTAGTAACTAATAAAAATAAAGTAAGTAAGCTGTTTTGTTGATGTTAGTTGCATATTAATTTTTTTTTTTACTAGGTAGCTAAACAATCATTTAGAATAATAGATAGTTCTACATTTGGTAAAAGTCAGAGTGCTCTTATAACTGTTGACGAAACATCTGGAATTGTTAAAACATTAAATAAACTTGGATATGTTCATGTGTTTATCAATTCGACGGAAGATTTTGATATTGTGCAAATTTTAGACGTACCTATTGAAGTAAATGCATTTGGTTTTGAACGAATTAATAATGTACTAATTTTTTAATCATTGTAGATAAAACGAGTGAATTATGTTATGATTAATATTGAAACCAATATAAATTCTAATGAATCTTCACAAATATCAGTTCTTCCAAGTGGAATGAATTTAAAATTAATTACTTCGTATCATGACGAAAGAGGAGTACAGTTTAAAGCTGTTAATTCTGATTTAAAATACTTAACAAGTCATCAAAATAAAGTAATATCTACTAGTTTTATTGTTTTGACGTTTACATTAAAATTAATTTTAATCCTAAATAGATATCGATGGTACCCGGTGATCAAAAACATATTATGGAAGTTTCTTTGTTTGAATCTGGTGAGATAATATTGAAAATATGGGATGATGGAGTCTACCATTTCAAAGAAGATTATATTAAATTCCATGTTGAGCATCTTATATATCCAAATAAAGTGAGTAGACTTCAAAACAATACATTATTAAATTCATATTTATTTCAAAATGAAAATAATGTAATTCTGTTATGCCATTTAATCTGAAATATTATTTACTGATATTGATGGGTTTTTTTTACAGGCTACTGTTACAGTTGGGGATGTTATATGCTTCCTAATGCCTGTAAAATTCAGTGAAGAAGATGCTGGCGAGTGGTTATCTGATAATATGAAAACATTAACTATTGATAATTCTTCTGGATTTAGTGTAGCTATGGCACCATCAGAAGTTTTTGTTACATATTCTAACAATAAATTCACAACATCTACAAACATAAATATATTGCCAATCAAAACTGTATGAAGTTTCATTAAAATATTTTTCGTTTAATAATAAATATTATATTTATTTTTTTAGATAATAATATTGCCTTTGGAAAAAAAAACATTAAGTAATAGTGCTATTGTTGATATTCCATTGGTGTTGTTAAATGAACAAGAGTCTATTTCATTAATTAAAAATAAAAAAGGAAACATGTGGGAATGGCGTGATGATGATTGTTCCAGTCGGCAAAATATTATTAAACGTTTTCCATTCAATTGTGAAATTTATTTCGAGTTTATTTTATCTAATCAAGTAAAAACTCCTTCAATAAATCGCATCTTTGATGTTAGTCCTCACTTTAATACAAAGACAGGTATTTGTCTGAATTCATTATTCGAGTATATCTTAATTAGATTTTTAAAATAACTGAATATAACCTAATTATTTTTGTTAATTACAGAAATAAATCGATATAAATATTAAATAATTAAAAATTAAATTGTTTTCAATTGACATTATCCAGACTAATTGTTTAACTTGATATTTAAACACACACATACGCATATATCTATAACTTATAACAATATATTTATAAGTGTTTGTATTTTTTTTACATTAGGACTTTATAGTTGTCAACTCACTCCTCTTCCAATTATTGACAAGGAAATGAGTCTTTTCGAAGCTAAAATTTCTATTCAGGTATCTGCTGGTGTTATATATACTGAACATAAAGATTTTACATTTATACCATCAGTCTTTATCAACAAGAAAGAATTGTTTTTTGGCCAGTTCAGTGGGAAAGATAAACTCATAATAATTGGTTTGCCCCAAGTATTATCACAAATCAAGGTAAACAATTTTTTTGCAATTATTAAAATAAAAATAATGCGCTATATTATTTTTACGTTTTTTATTAGGTTACGTCTAGTAATGATTCGTTCGTACTTCCTATACTGTCAAATGAAGGTGAAAATGAAAAAACTTATTCGTTTGATGTTAATAATGACTTTTGGAATGAAAAATTGTTTGATGTTTATATTCTTGTAACATCAAATTTAACATACCAAAATGTCAAGGTTGGTACATTCTTCTTGATAAATATTCAGAAAAGTAAATAATTTTATTAAAATATTGGTTTTTTTGAAAGATACCTATTGTAACATCACGGCGCTCCTTAAATGAGTATGATTTTTCGAAAGAAAAATTGCCCAATGCTATTCAATATGACACAAAAAAAGTTCAACAACATTCTACAATATTTAGTTCTCTCTCTGGTTTTTCAAACAGTGTATTCTCCAATCCATACATTATTGCTTTGGTTACAGTAATTATCACATGTTTAGTAGGTAAGTAATAGTTTTTTATTATGCTACACAATTTGTCAATTTTCAGTGGCAAACAAACTTATATATTAAAATGTTAAAACATTTTTGCAGTTTATTATTATGGATTTTCATTCAATAACAAATTTATATCTCTCGTTAAAAGTGAGTTTAGTATTTAATATTAAGAACAATAATTTTAGTTTCATGGATTGGAAGAGATTAGTGTCTTTTATATTAAAATGTTGAATTATACGCAGGTCCTCAAACTCCATCATCTTCAACAAGTGTGGGTTTTTATAACAGGAGTTATTCAAGTGATCAAAGCAATAGATCACCTTCATTGAGCCTTAATAGATCTCTTATGAGGAAGCAATAATTTGTTTTACAAAATGAACCATATCAATCGTCGATATTAATATCAAAAAATTAATAACTGAACGTAATGCGAACGTTATTATATTACTATGTATATAATGTAAATTGTAATTTGTTGACTTTGTATAAAACTTTTCAAGTGTACTTACTAATTTTGCAAATTAAAACGTAAAATAATGAAATTATCCGATGTTGAACATACATTCAACAAGTCGTTCTAGTTTTTTTTTTTGAAAAGTCTGACCGATATTATTTTAGACATTCAATACAACTGAGCGATAGATATACATTAAGTACGATCTTGAAAATTGTTGACAAGTGTAGAAAATGGTAACGTTTGGGACAGTTACGAGAGGCCTATGAGCCAAGTTTGTTGAACGGGTTTATTGCGGCAGACCCATGAGTAGTGACATTCCTATTAGCAGCTGGCCACTCTTGCAACAACGTTATATTGGATGAACAATTGTCCATGGGTATACACCAAGTCCGATTTATCATCACCATTAACCAGTGGCAGGCCATAGTGATAGATGAATAACCAGAAAACGTGTGGGGGTTTTTTGCGTTGTTTATACGTCCGTTCAATGTTTGTTCTACTGTAGAAGGTACATGTTTGTATTCTGCACGTTTTGTCGTTGAATGGAAAACATGGAGCACATGCGCGCTGACTAAGAAAAAGAATCGCTTCTGTTATTGTATATGGCAAGTGTTGTGTTCACGCTTCATAGCGTATCGTGAAATTTTTTTTGTTTTAGTGTACAAACATAATCGCGATGGCCAGTGTTGAATATTTGTTTATTCGCTTCGTTGGTAAAACAATTTTCCCTACCTTTTGATGAAAATCGATTAAACGCAAAATTAAATAATACTCGGGCGCAGGGTTGGTGGTGGCCTATCAATATTGAGTATGTAATTTGTACGTTGATACACGGCGCTTAATTCGCGAAGGAAATTATTCTTTCGTTTTATTTTGTAAAATCGTATATTTACGTCAAAACAAAAGTGCACGTACGCACTAAGTCGTATTTGATAATTATTTTCACGCAAAGTGTCAATGACACTTTGTTATTTATATGTAATACGTTGATTCGTGTACAATCGTTTGACGTTCGACGAATTCGTATTTAAGTACATAGGACTTGGAACCACTAATCGTAGACCGCAATTTGCGATATGGCCGTAATTTATGTACAATCGTCTAAAACGTACGCGCTGATTAATTAAACATTGTAGTTTCTTATTTTTAATTTCTATCGTTTTCGTCGGATTTAAAACAAAATTCTTTCGGTCTCGAACAAACGTATAACAGCGATTAATTAAAATTTGAATAAATTTAATAAACGCCAAAAATGTGTTTCTTCTTTTTGCAAACGTTCCTTGCGTAGATGGAATGTTCGAAAAGTTTTGCGTAGAACGGAATTCGCAAAATATTTTAAAGACTGGTTCTTTTTTGTTTTCATTTCGAATTTCCCGATACTTTTCTTCAAAACGCGGATAATAATTATCTAGGGCTACTTTCAATCTTGAAATAATAATACGAAAGGTGCTAGGTAAAAAAGCCGCTGTTGAGATATGCCAGACGATCCGAACTTTTCGTTTTATTAGCGAACATTTATCACGAAAATAATGTATTACTAACGATTCGGAGAGGGGGTTTACGAGAAGTGTACAAAATATAATTCAGCGTTTAATCTTAAAAGGGAAATGGCGTTGTGTTAACATTTTGAGGCAAATGTCTACGAAAAGATGTCGGATAGTTACCGATATAAAACAAGTATCGATCGTTATTAACGCCGACCCTAATGAAAACGCTGTTCACGTTGAGAGCATCGGGGAGGGGCATCACCAGTGTTATACGTACCGTAAATTCGTTTTTGTTTTTGGTGAATAGAGCACGTAATTCTGTAAAAATGCGGTGGTCACAACGGTCTACGGGAACTTCGAACGTGTAGCGTATTTTAAAAAAAAAAAACGAGGGTAACCTCGCCGAATCCGTTTGTGGTAACGCCGGTCAGGAATATACCGTACGCACCCAACCAAGTCTCGACTTATACCTAGGTGTAGTTTAGTTACCCCGGCGGGGTACGGCGAACTGGTCGTGCGTTTAGAACCGTTTGTTGAACTGGTTAGACGTGTCTCCCGGGTTAGGCCGAAACACCGTCACGTTCGCGCACAAATCGTGTATTTTTCCGTTCGCCGCGGCGTTCAATTCGCGACAATGTCGTCGCCACTCGGTGGAAACAATTTCGTTTGGTATTTTCAGGGCGACAACATAATAAGCGTCGAATTGCGACCGGTGCCGATCGACCTAACACGTTTCGGGTAATCGCGAACCGCCGGGTGGTTGGGGACAGCTCACCGTGTCCAGTATAATAAACCGGGCGTATGAACACCCAGGAAAATATAGTTAATCACACTGTCCTGGTAAGTACTCATGACGAACAATTTTAACGATTTCAACGGCTGGCGGCGGTTCGGACCGCGGTTGTTAATTAAAAAAATGCCTCGCGAATAGAGTTTTCGCTATGCAATATTAACATTCACATCCGACACCACTCTATTTGTTTGCTCACACTGGGAAAGGGGGGGCGTAACTGTTTTTGGAACTCCGAAAAGTCGGACGCCGAGAAATTGTTCGTAACGGTTTCGGGACCGTCATCGAATTTACCGATTGCGCTTGCCGCCAGCCATGTGTGGTCGCGTCGACTTTTATTACGCATAACGAACAAACGGCCATTTTAAAACGGATTCGGAGGTGGAAAGACGATCATCTTTATGAACCGTTTTGGCGGAGTCGAAATACGTTATCAGCGGGTTTTGTCCAACGTTTAGAAGGGACGTCGATATACGAACACGCGCGTAACGCTTTTCGATTTTTTCGTCCGCCACGGGCCACAAAAAATGACGCCTCGTTAAAAAAACTGTTCGCGTTCAAAGTGGTGGTCGCGTTTTATCATTTTCGTCTACGACTGAAAGTTCCGCAGTATTATCTTCGGATTTGCGTATTCAATTTAGATATGGAAAGACGATGAAACGCGCGAACTCGTCACTCAACGGTGGCGTACTTACAAACTGTTTTTTTGGGGGGCGGGTCATAATAATAATGAAATAATTTTAAAACACCAATATTATCGTACACTAGTTTTATCAGAGTTGTATAAATAGTTGTATATAAAAATGCATTAACGAAATCGATGAAATACTTCTATGAAATGTCAAAATATTTCGTTTGCTTTATATTTTAATTTACAAAATAAACTAACTCCACCTACAATTATATTATCGACACGTTTACAATTTAAGATCTTCAAACATTCTCTGGGAGGGGATGAAAACTCCTAGCACCCCCTCGCCCACATTAACTGATTGTTCAGATCTGTTCGCGACTTAAATTTGGATATATGTTTACACTTATAAATACACGCGCACATAGGCGTACGTACATTATACGAAATATCGAACGTTTATCGCGTCCAGATTCCCAGACGTTTACGAATAAATATACGTACGTATAACACGAATTTACACGTAATATCGAAATATTAAATCTTATTCCGACTAGTAATAGTAGTAATAATACTGAAACTACTGATTATATAAAATAAAATGTTCCGTTTTGCGAATATAAATATAAATAATTGAATATATATGTAATTTTCGATTCCTCGAAATGGTCAAAGTTCGGCGATTCTACGTGTTTGTTAACTTGTTTAAGGCGGGCGCACGACACATTTCGCGGTGTACACGCGCCATACACGACGGTGCGCGGCGTATTCGATCGTTAAATCGGTTTTTTTTCCTAGCCGTATCCGGTATATTAGTGTTTATTTGTTCGACAATTAGGCGACGGACGGACGGACGGAACGATCGATCGATCGACGGGTTCGGATTATAATTACCGACACGTGCACTACGTACGTATTGAGACAAGTACTCGCAGGTCCCTATACGTCTTACACTCGTAATAATCTGTTCGGGCGCAAGGCGTGCGTGTTAAACGCCGGTTAATCGACGACCGTTGTATGGTATTGGAACACCCGACGCGTCAGCGATTAAACGAGATTACGCTTCGCCGTAGTAGTGTTTGTATCAGCCGTCCATTGAGAGATTAGAGGCGCACGTCCTACTTTGGTTGCCGTGAATTGCGCGGTAGACGCGATACGCGATAATAATTAAGCCCGCCCGACAATATAATAATAATAATAATAATAATAATAATAATAATAATAATAATAATAATAATATCATTTAACATTAACGATAATAAAATTAGGATTTTTCGCGGTTTATCTGCTATTTAATAATCGTACACGGGGTACGCGACGGTACCCACGTGTAGAGATATCCTCTCGTTCCGATATGGTCTCCGAGTGTCATATCCCGGGGTACCCCGGGGCGAAAGTTAAAACGAGTTTTCGAATAATCTAAGCATGTTTTCGACGGGCTTTAAAACACGGGCGACTATTCGGTCTAAGACGTTTCTCCTCCCTCCCTCCCTGGAGTTCCGCGTATTATATACGTATTGTATATGTCGCGGCTAGAACGTCTACGATTTACGACGCAGGACTATATTCATTACGTAAACGATCGTTAAATATTTGGTCGTAAACGTGAACGACGTATTCATTGGGAGGAGGGATCTAGAAAAAATCTTTTCTTTCCGCTACCTCTCTAGGTCATTTTTTCGATACCTACCTATTAGATGCCGCGATATTGAGACGGTGCCAATAACGTTTAAACACGTCGAATTCATTCGACTCGCTTCCCTATAATTTCTCTGAAATGAAATTTCGGATATGTACCAGAAAGTTACACGAATAGATAATACCGTGTAAATGTGTTCGAGACAAAGAGACCTGTAACTATTCAGTAGATCGTAATTAATTATAACTAATCTAAAGAAAACGGTCGATCGGAGGGGTGAGAGTGGGAGGGCGGAATCATTAGTCCCAATAACCGAAGAAACGGTAAATATAATATTTTACTGTAGGTACGTCTGATAATTATAAATTATCGTAATATTTCTCGTGTAAACATACACCTCTTCTACAAATTGAAAATTCGTCCTCCAACGAAACTTTTTATTTCGTCGTAATATTCCGGACTTTAGTCATTCGTAAAATTTTCATAGCGATAGGAATGTAAAATACATTTTATTTTTAGTCGATTAACTAAATTCGGACGTGTCGCGCGGAACGACGTAATTAAAATTACATTTTGTAATAACGCGCTCTCCATTCCACGTGGCCTTTGGACGGAATTAAAGTGGCAATTTGGTCGAGATTTTTGAACCATCGTTGTTTTAGATTTTTTAATTAGGTACGTTTATTACATATATTAACGTTTATTACGTATTTGGTGGGTATTTAAACACTTCACAACACGATAGGTCGCATTGAATTCTGCGAAAATTATTATTAATTATTAGCTTTGTTTTATTAATAACCCGTTTCGTTTGGTTATTATTAAAATTCGTACGATTTCAATTGAGGTTATAAAGTCCGCTGAAAAAAGTGAAAATATTCGTTTCGTGAAAATACGTTTTTAAGCAATTTGTCAACTTTGTAATTTTGTCTGTTTAAGTTAATGTTAGATAATAATTTTATGCGTATTTTACCGGGAATTTTTTTAATCAAAGCATCGGCGGCGTATTTGTAAGACGGACTATAAAACATTTAACATATCACAAAAGGTAAATTACATAGCAATATTTCTAAGAAATAACTAATCACTCTTTTTCTATATATATATATATATACATGTATATATGTGTGTGTGTGTGGAAGTACTAATATAGTGTGTAGCGTTGTTTTTTTATATTTGAAATATTTTAATGAATAATTTAATTGGTCATTTTATTGTTAAATAGCATTGTGATGATAAACCGATGTCAACTGACGTTTTAAAAAAAATGAAATCAGTGGGTGTCACAACTAGACATCTAGTTGGGATAATAACTAGGTTATATAATATCAAGGATCCTGTTTTAATAATGCTTTAAGCTTTTCAACGTTTAATACACAGACGAGGGGTCATTGAATCGAGGGGAGGGCCTCACGTACCAATCAAACAAGGCGGTTGTGAAAAATGCATTGTGTGTTGTGCCACTGTTACGAAATAACGGAGTATAATTATGTTTTCGCTTTTTTCCACAAAATTCTTTTGTTAACTACTTTCCGCTTTTGAAGCTCGAAAAGTGAAAAGCTAATTTTTGTCGTTAAAATGTTTACACATTATAATTCTGAAAATAAAACACCCTTGGAGGTTTTATAATTTTATAGTTTATTGATCAATAACAATGTTGTTGTCGGTTTGTAAAGAATTGTCCAATTAGACGTTTAAATGAAAAGTCAAAGAAATGAAAGAAATGCGAGCTGAGCTTCAATTATTGACGTTTAAGTTAAGTTTCATAATTGGAAATGCATTGTGATAATAGCGATATAGCTGCCCGAAATTATATGAATGGAAATTTTGTATTAATTTTGGTATTTGTAGGCACATTGCGTACCGTTCTTACGAACAAAAATACATTCAACCGTTATACACTAATTATATCGCTTAATCAGATTTTTGAAATATTACAACAATAATTTTAGCACATTCATATAATCAAATATTATTTAAATATGATATCGAAGGTCTGCCGCTTGCTATCGTTCATCTATTATATATCGTCATAGACAAAACACGTTCAATGTATTTGAATCATTATTTTTAGATAGATCGTATTTTATAAACGTTTTAATTTTAAATTATTACTTAAATATTACGTTATTATTTCAATTAATACTGCTTTAAACTTTGCAGCGTTGTCAATAACCACAAAAAAAGGTTTGTCTTATTTTGAAACCTTATACGTTTGGCGAACGACTGGATAATAGTTTAATAATTCGGAGACGTTAAATTATTATAAGCATTTATAGAAATGGTTTGTCAGTTTGATAACAAAGTATTAAACAGATTTTATGAAGTTTTATCGAAACAATGCAACGTATAAATTAATAATAGCCGCGAATGTTCGTTTTTTGCGAATAAGTTGTTTTAAAATTTGTATTATTTATACTTCTAGTATCTAGTAACTCCACCAGTCAATTTATACAAATATACACTATGCCTAAAGTTCAATTCGAAAATACTATTGACTAGTTACACGCGAGATATCTATGGTGACAGTTAAAATAATCTTTGTGTGAAACGAAAAATATCGTTTTTAATTTTAATTGTGGACATTATAGAAGCGCAGTTAGTATTATGTGGAGTTCGATAGTTCGACTTTATGAATTAATGATAATTTCAATGTATAACGTTTTATCCTACACTAAATGCTACATTATTCAACTTAAAGACAAATATAAAGATCTATATAAAGAACTTCAATTTTTTAAAGCTAATAAATAAGAATGAAAAATGTGTAATTAAAATGTTATACGATGTATGCATCGAATATTTTAACGAGATCAATTTATATTTATATATAAATATTTCGAGCGAATTTGTTTGCTTGAGACATGTTCTTATATCAAATAATTTAACAGTTAACACCAACGTTACACAACATTAAGGATCTGGCAATTTTTTTAATCGAACACGATTTATAATCG
Organism: Geopemphigus sp. TES_GeoC_2020; assembly: GCA_025469175.1. NCBI lineage: Eukaryota > Metazoa > Arthropoda > Insecta > Hemiptera > Aphididae > Geopemphigus > Geopemphigus sp. TES_GeoC_2020. Next base: position 48,456 of record JAIPRN010000474.1, on the reverse strand, counting down.
AATTTTTATAATAATTTAATATTGTATTTAATGCTCACAATAATTCCAATTACAGTTGTTTCGGTGGAACACTTTTTCTAAATTTTAGTTCGTAAAAAATTTAACAATTAAAAAAAATTTTCACGTTCAATTGAAAAGTATTGTATCCTCAATACTGAAACTGAACTAATATCGAAGTTTATCATTGACTTGACTTAGCACACATTAAATCGAGAAAAAAATGTCTTATTAAATAATTTAATAAAAAAAAAATGGTATTTATTTAGTTAAGTTTTAACTTCGTAAAGATTATATGTTAATACATTTTTACTATATATATATATATATATATAATGTTTTATATTAAGTTTATCAGTTTATTGTTTTGTTTAAAATAGTTTTATATTAATAACAAAAAAGAGGTACTAATAGATTACTAAAATTATGGGTTTCTTCCGATCAAAACACGAGGATAAGAATATTTTATTACCGATTATTATTCTTTTAATGAGAGGCCCATTTAAATAGTTGTTGCTAAATGGCCTCTATAAATATATTTACGTCGCCGTATAATTATATTACTGATTCGAAGAAAATAAATATTCAGACACTTTTTAAAAACGTATTAAATTTTATTTTCGGTATTTAAATAACATAGTTTTGCGAGAAATAATAAAAACATCCTCAAAACGTAAATATATTACATTTAAATTTTAACGTTTTTCGTTTACTTCACAGGCGTGGTTGGAATAATAATAATGCGCAAAAGAAAGATTTAAAAATAATGCATAGTTTTAACTTACGTTTGTAAAATGTATCTATATCGTTTTTACTTGTTTTATATAAAGTTCCGAGACATTTTTTCATACGTTAAATAATTTACTTTAACCTTATTGTTTGACGTAAAAAAAATGTATTGACTATCTCCGAGTACTAAAACTCAGGTTGATCGTGCTTACGTATTTATTTAATTGAATTATCGATGTTAGACAATACAATTTTATAATTAATGGTAGCAGTTATTCAATTAGATTTAATGTTTGGTAATGATAACGATAACTACAAGAAATCTTTTTGTAGTCAAAATGTTTAAAGTCTTTAGGTAATATTATAGTAATTCAAAGTCGCGTATATCTTCTTTAAATAAAAAGTATATTTAATAAAATAAAAATAATTAATAGTTATTAAATATGTTTGAAAAACCAAATACGCAGTACCTAAATACATTACGTCTATCACTATATCGGCACGTGAAAAGGATTCAGCACGTTAAGTTATTTGAACATGTAAGTGTATGGGCGTTTTTATATTTGGTATCAATATTATGATATGAAATTCAATGAATTTGCTCATGGCCCATCGCGTTCAACGGACATTTTTTCTAAATACAAAACCGAACAAGTTAACAATTTTTTTTAACTCACTAAGTTAATGTAGACAAATATAACCGCATAAACTTAAACTACTTTCAATCAATAGTATATTAATATAGTATAGTAATATTATTTTTATTAATATTTGACCAAGAGGACGAGTTTTTCAAAAATCCCACGCCTATGAATGTAAGTTAAATTAAAAATTACTTTTGTTTTCCGTTAATTTAAAACAGGTACAATTTAATTTTAAAAAAATCAGAATAAAAAAATTAATTACTTATTATTGTTCTTAGTTTTTTTCATAAATTTAATACATTATTCTATAATTAGCTTCCAATGGGGAAAATGAAAACTCGAATTGTTGTTAAAATTGTTAGGTTAGATAGTTACTAATTTAATAACTATATATATGTTTATATGTGTGTGTGTGTGTGTGTGTGTTTGTGTTATATTCATATTATGTATTTGAACTTTTTGTGAAATAAAAATATCAAAAAGATAATCATAATACACGAAATGTTATCCATTAAGTGAAATTTAATCGCATATTATTGGAATCGTCGCATGGGTAAAAAAAATCTTTCTTTACGCAATTCATGACATTTCGTGTATTAATAATACGATTAAAATATGATCGTTATTCATGAACTGAATGACCATTTTACGAAAAAATGTATTACTCTATGTGGGTGCGATATACCTATGCCGCCTAGACCTATACTTATTTAATGTATATTAAATAATTCTGTTTATATGGAATAAGTTACACATTGGTAGTAATTGTTTGTAAAGGTAATATAACTAAAAATATATAAAAAAATTAACTTAACAAGACGTCCATCGAAGCTAAATATATATAGAAATAATAATTACTTAAAATTTCGTTATTTAATGTACATAACTAAATTACTATTAACTTTTTATTTCGTAAATGTCCAACTTTGTCCTATGAAATAGAAAAACAATTTTATTATTGACAAATAAACATTAAAATTATAATATTTCAAAACACGTCAAAAAACAAATTTACTTATTTATTCAACGGATTTAATTAATAATATTATAACATTAATAATAATTAATAACATTTAACTATTGTTTATATTGTATACATTAAAAACGGCGCTATTTTATCATTATTATTTATATGAATAATTTGTTTATAGTAGGTAACTGATTTACAAATAATGCATCATTCATTAGTAAATGTAACATTTATTATAACCTATGCGTGCCATTTCATTTTTATAATAAAAACTGTTATTTCAAACTAAAATTATAACTAATTAACATCGAATACAAATTGCAGTTATATCGTATAGTGTACTGAATTGAAAAATTGGGATAAACTATTCTTAAAAACGCTTAAATATTGTGTTCTAGAATGATAAATAATTTATAGGTCTAGTCATATTGTAATTGTATTAATAGCTTGTGCTCTAATTAAATGTGTAATAATTATTAAAATTACGATATGTTAAGAATATTAAACAAATGACAAATTATGTCACTATTTAACAATTTATTTTAAAATTAAAATTAAACGTATATTGAAATATTATCTTAATAATGGGTTTTTAATTAGTTGAGTTAAATTATGATCGATATAAATGTAAAACTCACATAAACAATGATGTTTTTTAATTAAAAATAATTCTCAATTAGTTCTCAATTATTTCTGTAGTATTTCTATGAATCATGTATAGTTATAATATTTTATTTTATGAATTACAAATTAGATAATCGCTATCTTTATAATTTGTTCAGTAAATCAATATAATATTAAACGTAATAAAGCGTTTATTTAAAAAGTTTATAATTTATATTTTAAGATTGTTAACATTTTATACTGTCCTGGAGGATATTATTAGCTGATTAATATTTATATACTCGTTTATTTTTGTTACATATACTATACTCGACATTTAAAAAATAATTTTTTTTTATATCGCCTCAATTGTTCTTTTATTTTCTTATATGTATTATCCGAATACAATACTAATGTTATTATGCGATGATAAATCAAACAATTTTGTAAAAATTCGTATCATTTTGAATATTTTAGGAAAATCCCGACTTTTTAAAATATTACAATAATTTCCTATGATAAATTTTTATAAAAAATTGTATATTGATGTAAGTTTAACCTATTTGATTTCTATAAATGACAAATAAATTACGTTTTTTTTATTAATATACATATAAAAATATAAATTACTTGCACGAGATATTAGTTGTTTTTTTTATTCAGTTTTTTAAAAATTAAATATTATTTATATTTACGATAACTGTAAGATGAACACTATAGTTTACGAATAATTTTGCGGATGAAAAATGTATTCTAATTATATAACATTGTAAGGATGATTATAGAATTTTTTAGAATGATCGAGGGGTATGTAAATCAGACATGTATATTTATATTTTCATTTTTATAATACAGAAATATTATTCTATATTCGAAAAATAGTCGTTGAATTTTCAGTTAAAATTATTGTATTTATAGTTTGTATAATGAATAATTCATTAACGTAAACTTAATAACTTCGAAATATTAATTTAACAGTCAAAGTAAAATTACTTTAAAATAATAAATTTCCCTTACGATTATTTTTATTAAAATAATATCGTAACGCTGAAGATAATACTTAAAATTGTTATAAAATTATAGTTCACTTATATACGTTTGGAATGTATTACCTGCTAATAATTATAATCATTAAATTATTAGAATAAAGAAAAACGTTAAATACATTATATATTTGATTTTTTAATCAAATTAAAAGTTTTATCTAGGTATATAATATATCTTACTTTTATTCAAACAAATTATACTTGCACTCCTCTTAAAGAAAAATAATAATTTATTGAGCCGTCTTTTGCATTTTATAAAATTTAGTAGTTAAAATTTAAGTCCATAAATTTATTAGCGATATTATAAAAAAAAAATAGCGCACGAAATTTGTAAAATTAAAGTAATTAAATTCGAACACGCTATATTTAAAATTTATTTCGTATAGGCAAGTATTTAAATTTTATTCCTTCGTTACAAGTAAGTTAAGTTTAATATATATTAATCTATTTGGCGAGAAAATTAAAATTGTAGCTAATGATAATTTAAACAATGCATAATAATAATTCGATAAAAGTAAATAAATAAAATAAGTAAATAATATATATATATTTCGTATTGCTAAAAAAGGTGTTATTACTAGCAATTAAGTTCAATTAATTTTGACGACTAATTCATCTTGTATCTTTTATCCGTTCAATTAAATTTATATCATGATGTATAACGTTGCGATATTTTCGTACAGATATAATTTTATCTGTACGTAGAAGTGTTCGTATTCAATAATTGTTTTAATTTTTAAAATTGATCGTGTTTTTCTTGATACGGAACAATAAATATATATATATATATATACTTTACAATATATATATAAAATTTAAATCAATTAGCGGAACAAGTAGAATATTATTGTACCACCCATGATGTCCATAATAACCAATAATGTTGATTTAATGTTCTATTAAAGATCGACGGGGGTTTTACTATCAGTTTACTTGTCGAAATTTACACACTAAGATAATTAATAATGATTTTACGTGTTTCCTGATCCGACGCTTGCGTCACGTAACAGCTGTGACAACAGTTTATAAAGCCTAGAGGGACCAATATTCAGATCATTACGACTTGTTGCATCAAATCCAGTACACGGCGCACCGACTTTCGTCAGGACTACTACTACTGTATTACGTGAGTACTATAGCATGCACGTTTATTATAAAACAATTGTTGATAATTAATATTTAAGAACAAAGTTTGGATTAAATAAATTTTATTCGTCAGCGTACACACGTTCAAAAAGAGTTCGTTTCTATAATACTCTCCTTAATAAATATCGGGAAAAATAGAAATTCTACACGATAAGTACCTGAATTATTTATTATTTAACGTTTTATAATCCAAAAATCTTTTATTATTTCATCGATTTTCATAAACTTCGATTTTATTTTCTTAGTTCTATAACATATTGTATAATGTATTACACGTTATTTAAAGTATTATCAAATATCCGTATCGTTACCATTATTATTATTAACTTTTTAGTAATTTGTTTATTTTGTATTGATGAATGATTAACGGACATAGTATATAACGGATATATTAATTATATACATATATTTATGGAACTAATATTATACATTTAACGTTTTATAAGAAAAAAGGTAATTTTTAATATAGAATGGTAATCAAGAATATTTGTTGTTTTTAAATTAAATAATAAATTTTGTTAGGTTTTAAATATCTTTTGTTGTGTATTTAGAAGAAAAAAATACTCCGAAATTTGTACGATGCACGAATAAAATGCGTCTTCACTCACTCGTTGTATAGGTACAATATATATTACGGAATTTTAAAAGTAGACAGTATTACGGTAGAACTATAAAACCAACGGTATCTGAATAATTCATAAACTTATATAAAATTTATATAAAAGATTTAATGTGCTTTTGTAGAAAATTGTAATTTAAATCGTAAAACATTTTATGATATTTCACAGACTTGTTGATTAGAATGGATCAGTTAGATGTATAAAACATAGGAAAAAATCTATCGTATTTCACCACATTGGTTATATATGTAATTAACTAAATTTTGTAATATTATTTTCTCGTAATTTATTGTTGCAACGTTGTTTCAATTTCAATTACGTTTTATACTTTATGTACGCACACCATTAATATACAAAGTAAGAGGCTAAAAATGATTTTTAATTATTTATACATAAATTTAGATTTATATTATCTAGTATTTAACGATCGAGGTATACGTGGTTATTAGATTAAAAACGCAAATAATATTCGAGTCGCTGTATAATGTAATATATTATAAATAGTAATATTTGAAGACCCCGAGGTTCAATTAATTTCATTTTAATTTAGTCGGAAAAAAACCCGAGTTTTTACTCGATTCATTTCAAAATGTAAAAAAAGAAGACAACCGTATGTGTAAATACATTTTATTAGATAGTTATTGTTTTTACTAATGAAATTGAAATATCAACCTTATGCACGGGCGTTCTCTTGATAGCTGTATTTTACTTTGTTAAATTACAATTAATTACAACGCAAAATGTATTATGTAACAAATTCAATTTTTTAAGATCTTAAACTTCGAACGGTCGACGACGTTTAATCGTTTATTTCTTCGGTTGTCGTTAGTAACTCGCGTTTAATCGAATTTTCCGAATTTTGCAATTCCTAAACGATTGTATTCAATTTCGATAACTAGTTACATTGTTTTCTCGTCCCTGAAAACAATATAGACAATATACACTTTTCACGAACACATTTCAAGCCATTTTCAAGATAGAATAACATGTTTAATATAATATAAAATTATTCTCCTAATGGTATAGGCTATATTATTACATACGTATATTTCATTCTGCTTTTAATATGATTGTAATATGTGCGTTATTTAATAATCAAATATACCGCCTACTCGTGTACAAATATTGCAATAAAAAACAAGGATTTTTTGTTATTAATTTTCAAACGCTGAATCGTTATATCTTTTAACAACGGGTTATGAGGAATATTCGAAAAACACGTTTAAAATATGTACTTTCAATCGGTATTTTTTCATAAGTGACGATATTTCGCGTTTTATTTTTAAACGTTTTTAACCGTCTAAATATCTTGGTATTTGTTTTGTTATTTGTATAAAACATTTCGTGAGATTTTCAAGAAAATATAGAGATTACATAAACAACGGAAACGTTTTATTCACATTGTGCAAAAACGGTAACAAATTATTTATTACAGGCAAGTTATTTTCCTTCGCTTCGCATAGTTTTACGATATATATGTATATTTCAATATTTCCTATTTCTGAGTAAACGAATCTATTTATAATAGGTACTTACTACGAACCGCTGTCTTGTTATTTGGTGACCTTTGCGATATAATTAAGTACTTAGTAGTTTCTTTTTTGTTATAACATTATAATAGGTAATAAACCAGATTAATGCATTTGTAATAAAATAACGTGACACGTTCGATATTTGTTACGAATTATTTAATAGTTAATAAACATTAGACTTCAATGTTCATATAGGTTTTTGTACTTTGTTTTTATTTATTGTTACTAAAAATAGTTATAGTAAGATTATATATATATTCAAACGATGCGACAAAATTTGAAAATAGTACATTACGATTTATATTTAGTTATACGCAGTGATATATATTTAATTTAAGTATCGACTTGAACTGCTTATTGACCTTTATAAAGGATATTAACTTCAATGTTTAAGTAGTCTAGCTTTGTATGTATAGTCTGAATTTTTATTATACCAGTAAGTGTATTTGTTTGTTAATTATATAATTTCGAATTTATTTTATTTTACGAATACAAGTAGAATTGTATATTGAATTGATTTCGAAAGTTAATAATTTCGTTTCCAGTTTATTATTATTTTTAAAATCGATTGGAAAATTTCGTTAAAGTTTATCGACGTAATATTCTTTTTTGTTTCTGATTTATCATTGAGACAATTATGATTCTAATAACTATTGACTATGACACTACGGAAATATGGAATTTTCAGTAATTTAAGTACCTATCAGTTATTTTTTATCTAGGTATGTATTCAGTTAATCTATTATTTGAGATTACTTATTTTTTTGCGTATTTATATTTTACATGTGTGTACTTTAAGTTGTTGACAAACATAATTAGTGAATTTAAAAACTAAATAAGTATATAATGGGATTAATATTTCTACCGTTTTTATGCCATAGAAGATATTGCCTTAAATAGAATACGGAACAATAATTTAAACGTAAGTTAAATAATATTCGTGAACGATACATTTATTTTTGAAAATAAGTATAAATTTATTTTTGAAAATAAATATTCATATATAAAATGCGTAATTATAATTATACTAATTAAATCGATAATGTTAATTAAATATTCTAAATATGTCGTGTAAATTATGAATAAGTAAATGAAAACTATCTATTTTTATTTTACGATGTAAAATCTATATATTTATTTTATACCTTAAAAATGTATAAATTTACAAATTAATATAATATTATGTTAGTTTTCTTCAAACGTGATAAATTCAATTTGAAAAATCAAAAACATAAATTTTTGAAAGTAAATTGATACGAAAAGTTTTTATAATAATATATAATTAATATAAATAGGAATACAATTATTTAATTAAATAAGCAGACCATGTCTACAATTTATTTGTATTTATAATAAACATCTTTAAACTGTAAATGGTGCAATGACCTTAATAGTAATAAAAAAAAATATTGTTTGAAATGTAAGTACTATGCATAATTATTAATATTAGCTCCATAAAATGTTAGATTTTGTATACATTATATATGAATACTTTGGTATACTCGTATTTTTATATTATTTAAACAATTTTAAGATGATTATTTATTACTGTAATAGAATCGTATATACATTTAAACTAACTTTGTTTATATAAAATAAATTAAATTAAGTTATATAATGTTACATTAAAAAAAAGACAAAAAACAAAAAATAATGCCTTCTTTTACAATCTATAATCAATATATATTATTTTCCATACATCGATATTAAAATATATGTTTTCATATTCGTCGTCATAGTCCTATAGTATAAAAACTACTTATATACGTAAAATAAAAAATTGTTTATCCATTTTCAAATTAACTGAAGCTCTTTCTTCATATAATTTATACTTGTACTAATTAATTACTTCATACTTATACTAAGTACCTATTTGTCTACTTATATTTGATAATTGCTGTCGCATTGTTCGTATTATATATATATGTACTGTACTTTTTTTTAAAACTTCAAATCGGCAAGGGGGAGGGAACAGTTGGTCACAATACTGCCTTCCCATATGTACTGTACTTAGTGAATACTAGAATACATATACAATATATACATAATAAAACAATATTAATATCCTTGCGCGTTTCACACTATATCGTTTATAGGTTCTTAAATTAAAAGCTTTCAAGTAAATAAAATTTTTTCGTATTTTAGATTTTCTAACAAATTAAAATAATTGATCTATACCTTAAATAGCGGAATATACATTAAAATTTACAGTAGTATTATAATAAGAAAGTTATATTTACTGCAAAGTCCAGTGTTTGATTCATATAAAGAAAGATAGTTAAAAGTAACTCCAGTTCTTTTTACTATATAATTAATTTTATCTTAGTTCCTTTTTTAAGAAAAAAGATTATCTAAAAATATAAACATATTTTAAAACTTTTCCGGATCAAACAATTTTTAATATTTTGTTAATTTGGTAAAAGTTTATATTTAAAAATTTCAAGTTGTCTTAAAGTATTTTGATTAATTTTAAAAATGTTTGTACTTTTTATATCTTCTAATCTACGATTACGTATTTATATAAAAACGAAGAAAAGTATAAATGTATAATTGCAATTTTTCGTTAGTAATTTATATTTGAAAAAATTTTGTATTAATAGAAATCACTTCAAGTAGATAACAGGAAAATATTTATCCAAAAGATACTCGAGGTTTTACACTTACGTAAGTACGTTAAAGTAATTGTAGTTTTTGATTAAGATTGGTGTTTATTGTTTAAAATAGTCGAAATATATAAATATAAATAATTATAATCCGATAATGACGATTCCTTCTTGTCACAAACGTGGTGTACTCATAAAGCGACCATACATGAGACGATTTGCTGGAAGGTAGATGTCTGCAAGGTAAACTTAAACCATCTGGTCGACCATACAACATTTAATTTCGGCTCGGGTGTAGTTCAGTCTTTTGTCGACTAAGTTCGGTTGTACTATTCATCTACCACACATGTGAAAATTAACGACGATGAATTTATTTTATACGGTCTAGTAGTTGCGTCGAAGTCAACAACCTTACTTTTATCCTCCTTAAGTTCCTTCATACATACATACACACACACACACACACACACACACACACACACACACACACACACACACACACGATACGTTTTGTTGAAAACTGCGAGAAATATAGATGAAAAAATTAAGTCGACTCGAATTTTTCGTAGGCGAGGGTTTAGGCCTAATCTTCCGGCTTAATTAACTATACACACACTATCAGTATCGCCCGAAGTCTGACCTGACCAGACATAAAAACCGTCTCGCGTATAGTCACTTTTACATCTCACCACGCTCGTATTATGTGATTCGAGATAAAAAAAAAATATATATATATATAATAAACGCAAATTAGGCTATTTTTAATAGTTTTACTGTTACACACGAAAGGTTATCGATCGAAAATTTGTATGGGCCCTTTGGCTGTATGTATAACGGTACGACATTTATTTAATACCTAATCATCTAATACGTCAATAGAAAATTTAGTTCAACGGTTGAACTTAAAATTGATAGTGGTATCGCTAGTATCACTAATTTTAGATACACTTTTTAACGTTATAATTTGTATATACAGTTTTCTTATAGATTATAATAGAAATACGTTTGACAGTAACGTAGTTTCGGCGAGTCGAATTTCCTAAATATTATCGTATTTAATTCGTCAATTCTACTTATTTATTCTAAAATAACGTTGGTATAAAATACATAAACGGTACCTAACGGACGCATTTCGGTTAAAGATATTGTATCTTCTTAAAGATCATATAAAACATTAATAAATGAAATAAAAAAATAGAAAAATACGGTTTTTTATTTCGCCGTATTTTGCCGAACGTATCGATTCCACTCATACATATTATAAAAAACTATATAACTTATATTAAATATCCACAACGTATAATAGTAAACAATAATGTACGTAATATAATATTTACACGTGTGTAAATAAATAAATAAATAATATATATATATATATGTAATAAATAACAACAACGTGAACAACGTACTGTTTATTGTCAAATACACGTTAATTTCGTTAATATTATCGGACTTAATAATTTAGTTAATATATTCGCGTACTCCTATTAAATTTCATATTAAATTAATCGAACGAAAGTACTTGAATATGAATGGAAAGACTTTTTAAGACGTTCGCGTTGGTAATTATAATAATTGATCGTTTAAGTAATTGGCGGGTTTTAAAAAATAAAATAGGCGATTATATTATTAGTATTTTATTCATCCTATTATTATACTTATAACCATAAACCGTAGAAAAACGAGTACGACGAACACTTCGAGAGAACGCCGTAAATAAATCATTTTGGACCGATATAATCTGAAACAAAACGTATACGAATTAATAATTTAATAACCGAAAATGTACGATTCGTATTTAAATACCTATAACGTGTCGAGCATTGGTTTCTGATTTTAACTAATTTTCGACTTTCTCCTAAAATATTAGGAAATAGACATACCTTAAACGAAACGTACATCGTTAAATACAATTGTTAAAAAATATCGACCGAGCGCATACCACCGATAGACGGTTACATCTCGAGTTATTTGGACGTTACAAAAAAAGTTCTCGATTTATTTCGCCATTTATACGAATTGTTTTTTTTAATAATATTAAAAAAAATACGTTCGAAATACGATTTTAAAAATATTCTATTTTTTTTTATTTTACGAGAATTTACACTAGGTAACTGATATTTACAATTTAAATGGCGTGTTTTGATGTAATTAATTTCCGGGATATTTGCGTATCTAACACGGCAATTCTCGTGTTACTATTTTTTTTCTAGATTTATATTATTTTAATCATTATAGCATTACATCACATTATGACATAATATGAACGATAATAAAATATACGATACGTATTAAGCACTTACTTTCAGACTTTAGTTAGTCATTATTTAGATAAGACTGAAATTGTTTTACGGTTAGAAATAGTATTATCGTAAGATCTAACGTATAATATTTATTCCACGGCGATACTTGATGATAATAAACAAAATGTGCTCGTCAAAACGGCAAAAGGTGTTATTATTATTACGTCAAAGGAAACGTTAAACGAGCATAATATAATATACCTAATAATCGCCTTATTATTTTTTTTTTGTTTATATATATATTTATTCGTATTTAATATATAATTTTATAAATTACGTATTATATATTTATATATCGTTTGTATTTATTTGTGTATAAAAATGTTTAGAGGAGCTCATTAAACGTAAAATTGTTTTATCCTTCCGTCAGATTTCATTTTACCGCTGTTAGTACTTAAAAGACGCGATATTTCAAATAATTTATATACTTAGTCGAGATAAATATAGATAAACTATTTTTATTATTTTGTTTGCCTCGATAAACGTGTACCCGTGTCTTAACCGACGTTTATTTATTGAACGCGATTTTTGAAACACGATAGTTATTATGAAAATCGAACATTATTATTAATCCGGTCGTTTCGATTGTTTCGAATGACGCAATGTCTGGGAGCACTTGGATAATGTTCAACGTAGGTAGGTAGACTGATATATAAAACACGATCGTACGATGTGGCGCATTCATTCCTTTCCAATACACCGCACTAAGTAGACATCCATAACGATTTCCGCTTAACTGCCTTCACTAACCAAAATTTCCGAAACATGTCTTATACTACATCCCCTATCCAAATACAATTCTCGAGGCCGTTCCATTACAAAGAATCAAAATCGAGGATATACTCCTTCGTACTTCTAATAACTTAAAATTATTGTCGTACAAAAAATTAGTTTCGTTTATTTCGTTGTTTTTATTAGTGCTATATATTTATATATATATATATATATAAATACATATATACGTTATACGTATTATATATAATAGAATCGTTCCGTTTCGTATTTCAATAGTGATTTCATCATATTTGTTACTTTTAGTTGGTTTCAAAAGAACGCAATAGACGTCGTCAATATGAAACAATCGGCCGTACTTTTGGGATTTTCTTGGTTAGTCCTGATCAATAGCATCGGGTTCGCCGCGGTTTTGCCGATGAACCACATAATAGAGGTAAGTTTGTTAATAATTTTATTACGAATAAAACTATTAGTATCGCAAATTCTTGAACGAATAATCGTCATTACTACTAACGTGCGTATAACTAGTTCAAAAGAATCTATTATTTCGTAAATTATAATAAGCGTTTACGTTTAATTTAAATAAGAACAATTATCGTTAATCGAATTTATCGTATTGCTATTTTCTTAATTTTTGTTTTATAAAATCGATTTTGTTTTTAAAATCCTTAGTAAAACGTCTCTGATATTCGTTGTACGTTATTAATATTTTATAATATCATTAACGGGACATTAGCAGTGTCATTATAAACGACCCGGACGACGGCTCGTTATAATTTATAATATTGAATACAATAATAACGTCGTTTATAAATTTAAAACGTTTGAGATATCGTCCGTAATGTTCGTAAAAAGCTGTTTCACGTATTTACTTCTGACGTACTCGATACACACGTTTCCAAATATTTATATACTGACGCGCGTTTAATAGCGCCGAATGTTCGGGCCAAATATAGCGAAGAAGAGTATATATCGTCATACGAAATGTTAGCGTCTATTTCGTGATGACGCGTTTCTCCCGTTTCGTAAAATTGTTCGCCGTTAGAAATTATTTTTCTCCCCTCCCCCACGGTAGTGAATCGCGCTGTACAGCCGGTAGAGTGGCCTTTCAAATAGTTTAGTCGTCGTATCGAAAATAATTGGTCCCGAAAAATTCTTCGAGTAACGCTTAGAGAACGTCTTTTAACGGTTATAACGTCTCGACAGGTTTTTGACAGTTTTTTTTTGGAACGTTCGTTTCGCTAGCTACGTCACGATCAGTTGCGTATTAACAAGAGAGGATATCCCCCCCGAAAATTTTTTAGAAAAATTAATTTCTTACGAGACATATATTTTTAGTCAATAATAACGAAAAACTAAAACATTTTTAAGCTTCAATACATGTTATAATATAACGTGTTCGTTAAAAATGAATAATCTATTAAAGTTTATAAAGTGTCTTGTTTCGTTAGGGTCATCCGATTTATTTATTTAAAAATTAACCTCCCTCCCCAGAATTCAGGTCTAAGTATGCCGCTGGTCACGACCGTTTGTATTTAAATAACGTTAAAAATATAACGATCGTTTCGCGTCTAGCGTACTGGTTTTTTAACAGTTACAAATACCTTCAAAAACTCGTCGTTATTAACGTTAAAAAAAAAGTCGAACAATAACGCGCGTTTGTTTCGTTGCAATACGTACTCTATTAATTATAATAGTAAAATACATAGAACTATATATATATATATTATATTTTATTAAAATATTAACAACGTTAAGATCGGGTCACGATCTCCGCTATCAAATATCATAATTAGTACCTTCTAAATAAACGTACGGTTTTTAGCGATTGTAAGTTTCCAGGAGAAATAAAAATGTGATACAAGAAAACGTAAATTGTGTTGTACATTGTGTAACGTAATATATATATATATATATAATAGCTTTGTGGTTCAAATAGTTTATCAAACGTACCTAATTATCAAGTTTTGAAAAATTCAAATCTACGAATAAAAAAGTATATTGTTTTTTTTTATTTCCCGAATTAAATTTGCGTAAAACGATTGTCGAGCCTTGACTCGGCATAAAGCGAAGAAACTTGACTTCTTCAAAACGTTTTTTTCGTATTATAGAAAACTTTTAAATAACTACAGTAATTGGGCGCGCACAAAGGAAGGTTTGTGGTACTCTCCCCCTTCTTCGTCTATATATATTTTTTTCGTATCCGTACATTCAACGTAATAATATTCGCAATAATAGTACCTCATTTACAACGCGTAGTTTCGCTTTTACGCAAGGTAGCGTAATTATTATTACTATAGCGTTTATTATTGATTTTTTTTGTAATTCGAATATAAAAATTAATATTTTTAACGATAAATTACTCAAAATCGAATATACGTCGACCTTAAAAATTACAATAAATTCGTCCGAACGCCCGTACGTTTAAATTCTACGTTCAATACAAATATATTCGCGTATTTGTGGTTTTTTAACGTTTTATTATTATACCGTTCTTTTTTCTTCGTATTCCGGTTAGTTTCTATTTTCCTCTTCGTAATTGTCGAAACGTAACGGAACTATTCCCAAAGTTCCTTTAATATAAGAAAGAAAAATATTCTATCGCGACCTACGATATTTTTAGACCGTTTAGTCATCATCTCCCGCGCCTTTATCCCATCTATTTAGGGTCGGCCACCTTTGTCCTAAACCTCCATTTGGCCCGATCTCCCACATCCTCCACACACACACACTAGCAATTCTTATATCCTCCTCAATCGTATTCAACCACTTCTCCTTTAGTCTTCCCCTTTCTCTTCTTCCTTCCACTCTCAATTCCATAACTGTTCTTACTGCTTCCAAATCTTCTCGCCTCATAACATGACCAAACCATCTAAGTGTATTCTCCCTCATTTTATCCATAATCGACGCTACTCCTATGCTTCCTCTTATATATTCATTTCTTATCCTATCTTCTATTGTCACCCCACTCATCCATCTAAGCATTTTTATCTCGACTACGCCTGTTCTAAACCGTTTAGTCGTCTTTAAACAATATTATATGTTTATTTTGACGTTTCGGACGTATATTTCGTTAATAAATTACATTTCTTAGAATAATAAGATTACAATATCTATAATATATTTACAGTCCACTAATTAAATCAATATATATATAATATTAAATATTTATAAACAAGATAAAACACTTTATCTTAATTATATTGATGTTTAGGATTGACCTTTATATTCATTTGATATCCAATATTTCTCTTTACGCAAATTTATTATCTTATTATCCTTCGTAATATTACTAGAACCTACGCATTATTTATTTGGTTTACTAGCGTGGCTTGAACGTGTGTAGCGTATTATAATGTTTCAATATACGTACGTAAGAAATTAAGAACCGCGTGCGAGCAAAGGTTGATGACGGACTCAACGGATTCTGCGAAGCAGAGAGCTTCTTTTATTAAAGTATCTCGTATTCTCGTGTAGATACTTAAGTAACACGAGGCGATCACGACACGTTGTTAATTAATACGTTGTCTCGTATACGCGCTGAACATTTTCGCGTCAACATTTTGTATTCGTTATTCAACACCGAAAAAGACCCATAACGTATATTATTTACTCGCGTTATATATATATATATTAATTCTACAGGGAATTATTATAAAATTCGTCAAATATGTTTAAAACTATACATAAACGTACACAAAATTGTATTAGCTAATACAAATCTATTTTTTTTTCAGAACCCACTCGACGAATCATCGTTTAGAGGTAAGTTTACGTCAAATATCCGTATTAAATGTTGATTATTTATCTAATACTTCAAAGCGATGGTATTTAATAAACTTCTTATAATTGTAATTTTAAACATTTAATCGTGCGTGCGCGTGCGTTAAATAAGTAAATTAAAATAATTTTAAACGTTATTAAAACGAACGTAACGTGTTTTCGTTAACAGGCAGCGAAAAAAGTTCGCCGAAATTCGAGCTTAAAGATTGGGTATTGGTAAAAGTAACGCCTTCGGACCCTATTCGAGTTGCTCCCGGTGGAAGGGTTGAACTGGAATGTACGGTTTTCGGTAGTCCCATACCCCAAGCACAATGGAGTCGTGGAATACAACTCAATCAGGTAACGCGAACGTCGCGAAGTTATTTCCGCGAGCCTTATCGCCTTCCTCCTCCCGTAATGGTAATCACTAACATTATTGGAGTAATCGTATAATTAAAGTACGCGCTCGCGCGTTCAGATTACAGTTGGTCCGAACGAGTTCGAAGATTCCGGAGAATTTCAAAATGTCGGCAAAGTGACAATACGGCACGTCATCGATTGTGTACAGCCGCATCACCAAGGTGTTTACACGTGTATCGGACAGGCGAGGGACCAGACGATGGCGAGTGATCCTGTGGCGATCTCGGTCGAAGGTGCGGGTTTCAAATTATTACGTATTTTCGCGTAAAACCCTTTAAGAACACGTACGCCGGACGTATATTGTCAATACCGAACGTATTTTTTGTGTTTACGAAAGTTTGTGTTCACTAATTCGGAATTTTTCAAACTTCTTAACTAGTTAATTATTCGCTAGTTAACGCGAAACCGGATTGTTGATCCGAACGTTTCGCGTACCATCTCCTACTACGACGATTTCCCTATCGAAATTTCGGCCGATAACGCCCAGGTCGCGTGTGGTTTTCAGGTCGGCCTGTCCAATGTTCCAAGGGTAAAACTAGGATAACGAAATGGAGTCCGATCGTCACGCAAATAATCGGCTCGACCGTGATGATACCTTGCGGAGTGGCCGACAGCGCGCCGTACAGACAATATTGGAAGGACAACTTCGGCAACGTAATAGACACCGACGCCGATCCGAGACGCAAGGTGGGTACAATTTCTCCCCGACGGTATTTCACATACGCCTTATAGGGTCCGATCTACTTTTTCTTCCTCGCCTTATTTTCTCAGCTATTTGGGGTCGACCACCTTGGTCTTCAGCCTCCTCCACTTGAGACCCGATCTCCCACATCATTTACACATACACACACACACCGCCAGCAGTCCACCATATCACGTTCAACCACTTTGGTCTTTCTATTTTTCCTTCCACGCTCCCATAACCTTTCTTACTACTTCCAAATCGTCTCTCTTCGTAACACGACCAAAAACTATCCAAGTCTATTCTCCTTCGTCATAATCGACGCTACTTCTACGCTTCCTCTTACATATTCGTTTCTTATCCTACCGTCTCTCGTCACCCCACTTATCCGTCTACGCGTTCTCGTCTCGGCTATACACCACCATTCTCTGCTCTATTTTCTTGTCCACACCGTCCAACACTCTGAATCATACAACACATAATTGGTCTCACTACACTCTTATATAGAACAAATTACAGCCGTATTCTCTTAGCGCGCGCGACACCCAGACGCTTCTCTCCATTTGATCCACCCACATCTAATGTTTCACGTCCTCGTCAAAACCACCGTTTTCTATCGTACAAACTACCCTCTAAAAATATTTGAAACTTTCGCTCTCCTTTACCACCTCCTCCTTATAGGGGCCACGGCTATATTATTAAAAATTGTCGTAACGCGTTGTTGTTGTTGTTTACAGTCCGGACCCGAAGGAGAGCTGGTTTTGAACAACTTGAGCTGGTCGGATATGGGCGAATACACCTGCGTCGTGGAAAATTCGATTAGTCGAGATACGACGTCTACGTTCCTATACCCGATGCTGCCTAACGCCTAAACGACCGACGACGTAGATGTTAAAAATCCTAGGAACTAAATCGAATATTCGCTAAACGAAAACAAAAATATCTTTATATTATACACAATCAAATATATAGTACGGTAAACGGTCGACGACTTTATTATATATATATATATATGTATATATATATATATAGCTACTCGATTCGGTAGTATAGGCGCTTATAGTGAAATAGATAACTGGCTAATATTGAAACAGCGGCACCGTCCGGTCGGGGTTGTTCCGACAACACAAGTGCAGCGCAGAGCCGCCGCCGAGCTCTACTTAAACCGGTTCAATTTCAATAATATTCGAACGCTTAGTTTACGTAGTGTATACCTACCGTTAAGTATTTATCGTTTAATTTATTTTAAGTATTTTTCGCTCGTTTGCGACGAATTTCTTATTGTTTATAATGTGTGTGTGTGTGTGTGTGTGTGTGTGCGCGCGCGCGTATGATTTGTGCGAACGGTCGACGGAGAACAACGTCGTTTATATACAACTCCCCGAACGCCGGCACCTATTTTATTACTATTTTTTTTTGTTTTGTCTTTTTTTATTCGTCTGTTTTGTTTTTTTATTTATTTTACTAGTGTACGAGTAATGGTATATATACATTACGTCTACGTTAAATAAAGATCGAAAATACTAACGAACCGACGCGGTTGTATATTTTCCCAGCGAACGCGGCGGGTTTTTCACGACGCCATTTTCAATCGAGAATACGATTTGCGAAGCGAGACCACCGGCCATCGTCGATACGGCACGCTTAAGTAGCGAAAACAATGGCGACGGTTAAAACGTGTATCGCGGTGGACGGCGTTGTTTATTATTACACGAATTCGACGATTCGGTAATACGTCGGTGATAATATCGATCGTAATCGCCGATAGCCGGAACAATACTAACGGGAAACGGTTAGCGCTTTTCGGACGGTTTATAAATCGACTGGAGCTCGCCCGTCTTCCTTCCGTTCTATTTCGATCGTAGCGTCGGCGCATATATTTAACGTCTCGACGAAAATACGATTCGAACAATCGTTTGGCGCCCGATCGTAAAACACGCGCGTACCGAATGTCGTACGCGAGCAATTAACGAATTCGACAGTACGAGGAGAATTTAGCAAAAACGAGTTTTTACGCCAACGTGTACGGTTTATAATTTTATTCGAATCACGTAATCGTTACGGCGTCGTAGATTATAAACTACGACGATGGTAAACGTTTATAAATAGATTACCCACTACGTTTAATATCGTTTACTGGTAGTAGTAGTGACCCGAATTTGGTCGGTATTTTCGCGTTAGGTTTTTTGTCGATTTTCTCGACAATTCTCTTGACGACGTCGAATCCTTTCCCCAACCCCCCAAAACAAAAAAAACAAAAAATTGCGAAAACCCTGTCAAATTGTGTCCGTGTATTCGACGATTTCGCCAAACCCGATTTCGTTTCTTTTGTTTTTAGTATAATTCCGAAAATAATATTTTTCGTATATATACATATTAACGGATATATTTATATAAAGAAACGTTGTCGACGATATTTCGGCTAAATTTAGTATTTCGAAAATATCGATAATTTCCGAGGTTTCTGTTTTGTTCAAAATGTGAACGAAACGTCGAGTTTTTCGATCAAAAACCTAAACGTTTAATACAAAAGGTCGTGTAATATTCGAACGCGCCATTATTATAACGGCCATACCGTGTATTTTAATTTCTAATAATCCAAACCGAACGTATTTTCTTACTTAATCGCGACAGTTTTCAATTTGTTCAATATTAAACGAAAACTACGATCTCGTGACTTAAAATACAATATATCTATCTACTATTGGCCATAATATGCGCGTATTTAAAATATTTGGAGGGCAAAATTTAATCGAACGGAACGGTTGAAAATTATATATATATATATTCGATCAATGCCGGCCGACTGTTGTACCGGTGTACGTATAATTTCCAAAATCGGTGTCCGGCAATTGTAAAAAATTGGACTTGAGAACGTGGCGAGTTGAAAACGAACCGATTTCGAAAATCTAGAACACGCGAGGAGGATTTAGGCCGACATCGTCAATATGTCCAATGAGTACCCCCCCCCCAAAAAAAAGTACGATAATTTTCGACTCGCGAATTGTTTACGATTAACGCGGTAAAACTAGCGCCGACTAACGTATCGCGGTCAACCGCGCGTACAAGTCCGCAACGAGTGCGGGGCGGCACCCGTGGACAAACATCTCGACGGCGACCGTTTTCGTCTACCGAAATGTCGGTAAAACAAATTCGCGAATCGAAACACGGAAACTACATACCGGGACGTCGAAGTAAGCGATCCCATTCCGTCGGTTGGGCCGGACGATCGTTATTTTCTCGTTTGGAAAGTTTTCTTCTCCGGGCGACGACGACGACGACCGAACGTCGTTCGGACTATTTCGCGTATCGGAACGGACGATATTCGCTCCCTTCATTTTGGACGCGCGCGTTTTTGCACGTAAAAAATCGACGCGTTTTGGAATTCGTTCGTTCGCGTGACGCCCAAACAACACCCGTAACGGAAATCAACGTCGAGCCGAGCGACGCGTACAAAATATTAGAGAGTATTCGCTACCGTCGTTTATCGTCCCGAAACGCTTTCAGATTTTACGGTGGGAGTCTCAAAAAAAAAAAACAAACGGCGGCGATCGAAGCATGTCCGGGCGACGTACGCAAAAGCCGAGAACGGTAAAACGTCGCGCGGACATTTGAATCGTTCGTTTTCCACGCATCTACCCGCACTGGCACCTATCCCGTGATAGCGAATACGGTTTCGAAAACGTTTATCATGCGTCGTCGCCCGTTATCATCGGCGTCTACCGACGGAGAAATCGTACGAATTTCCGAGTCCCTCGCGTCTCGTTTGTTTCGTGCCCCACGCCCGACGTACCGTGTCGTACGCGAACCTCGTCTCGTGAACCGTTCGATGAGAGTACGACGGGGAGGAGCTTGCGACGTAATTTAGCTTACGATGGACTTGCCGTCGCCGATTCCCGACTCCGACAACGAGGTAACGTATGGCGGATGTGTTGTATGTTCGTTATAAACGCGTCGCCGTTTTTAAAGGCCGGCCGTCGAACGTCCACCGTGTTAACGTTACGTTATCTGTTTGCCCTCGTTTTCAGTCCGACGCGGACGTGTTGGTGCTGGACACTGACTATGATTTTACCGCGATCGACGATCATCCATCGACTACCGCCAATCAAAGTATAGGGTCCCTTTGGAGAGACATGGTTGTCGGAGAACAAATGGAGGGATGCCTGACCCGCCTTGAAGTAACCTCCAAGACAAACAGTTACACCGATATGGATGATCCGAATTATGTGCCCACGTATCTATAAACATTTTATTTTTTATTCTCGAGCTTACAAAATATCTACGTTTAAGACCCGTGTTTATATATCTATATACATGTGATCCGATCTACAAAAAGGAGACTTACGTTCGAAAACTAATTTTCGAGAAAACTATTAAAAGTAAATAACTCGATTCGTCAGTTTTTCGTTAGTTAATTTTTTGACGTCTAAGCCTCCTTTTCGTAAACCAGGTCACACACGCACACACATATATATATATATATATATATATATATATATATATATATATACACATATTGTACATTTAATAACGATAATTTATCGGTTAAAGTTTTTACAAATCACGATTCATAATTGTTTTTCTCTATCTCATGTCAGATATCGGTAAAATTGGGTTTTATAAGGGACTCCCTACAATCGTGAATTCTAACTCAATACTAAATCATTTGTAAATACTTATTAAAATATTTCAAATTTAAATAATAGAAAACAATGTACCGCTTGTTTTATATAGATTTCGTATACTTAACGTTTTAGTTTTGAAATAACGGGTTCTATATGTTTAAATTATAAATACTTAACTTGTGAAAATCACGTTGAATGTTTAAAATTGCCTAATAACTTAATACCTCTTACGTAGCTTAAATTTTTAACTTCGGATTATTAAAAAATAAGTAAAAGTTAAACGTAATGGTAAATGATAACACATTTACTTGGAAACATGTCTACATTTTTTAATGTAAATTTAATTTAGGTACAATAGACAAAAACAGAAAAGAACATATTCCTCAATCAAGTCTGATCAAAAATATAAAAATAGATTAGAAAAGTAATTATTTTAACAGTTATTATTCGTGTAATATGAACTTCTAAATTTGTATTTTATTATTTTATTACAGTATAGAATTAGATTTGGAGTTTAATCGCGTCAAAAAAAGATATTCCGAGGGTAATGACAATTTTAATAAACGTCATTATAAATATGGTAATACGAAAGAATTCGTTGAAAAAGGAGAGAATAAAAATAGTGACAATAAGATTAAGTGTAGAATGTTGCCTGATATTAGTGACTTCGAAACAAAAACTTTTAATCAGTTTTTAGACGAGCTATGCATTAATCTTCATGAACATAACAAGAATTTAATGTGTAAGTATATGTAAACGTTTAACTATTTTATGAGACTATTATACAATGTTGGTTGTTACAATTTATTCGTTAAATTTACAATTTAAATCAATAGAAACACGAATGATAAAAGTGTGTGTGTTCACTAATATATTATTAGCTTCATTTGATCAAAGACCAAGTATATAAAATATTCTAAAGTAATTATAATTGAAAATTGTTCTAAACAATTTATAAATAAATTTTCAATTTAAATTAAAAAAACGCTTGTAGTGTAGGATTTTTTTATTGTATTTAATTGTCAAACACTGTAAAATGTTTTTTCATAATTTGTATTCTCAGTTTAGGTGCGTAAATTACCCTTTGTTGTTTCTTATAGTTAATGAACTTTTAAAAAGTAAAAAACATTTTGCTTAATGTTACCGAATCACCATTATCGATTTTTAATAAATTCATATTCGCCAACCAGCGACACTTGATATATATTATAAACAATTTTTTTCTATTATGGTTTCTTAAAGACGATTTAAAAAAGTACATTAGACAATGCTTTATACTGTTATTGTACCTATTTTGTGTAATATTTTTGTTTATAAAGAATTCGTTATAATTTATTATTATAAAATCTTTATAATTAAAATATATCACGATATTTTATGACCTGTTAGAAAGACGTTAAGTGCTAATGTACTTAATTTGAAGTTAAAATTTTGTAAACGGTAATAGTTTAAAGATAAATAGTATTAACTTAGTGAATACTGTATTTGGAATTTTTTTTATCGTTAAATATCGATGTACAAATAGAAAAATTAATATTAATCTTTTATTTTAGCCATAATAGCTATCGGTGTGGATGCGTTGATTGTTTTATCACTGTCGTTTTTTTGCGACATACTGTTTCGATGAACTAAACCTAATATGGTAATTTGGACCCGCTGTGTATATTATTGTATCTAATAATGCTGTTTTAATGCTATATTCGTTTTTTTCTTTACTTTTTTATTACAATATCGTACGAATATATTCAACATTGGCAATCAAGTTTTAGGGCTTTTATTAATTTCATTAGATAATATTTAAATAATATACTTATAGATTTATATAATATTTTAGCGACTAATAATACTACGTTATTATAACGATTATTAATATTATCAAAATACTTTGGTATTAATAATTGTGGAACGATGAAAAATATTTACAACCTACCAAGGTTTTCGTATCATTTAAATATGACCCTAAATATATAAACCGAATGCAAAAATAATTTCTAAATATTATTTATAGAAATAGAGAGAACTCTTTTATCACACTTTATATATAAACTAGTTCGTAGCATTTCATTTTATGAAAAAGAATGGCGATAAATTTTGTATTATGCAATCCTTAATATTTATATATTAAGTATACAATTTGAAAAATCGTAAATGTTTAAATATAAAAGCTTCGAACATTTTGTTTGATAAGAAAATACTAAATGCTTGCATTTTGTTTATAGTATCTGTGATATCCAAAATCGATAGAAAAATTATTTTTGAAAAATACAACAAGACTTGTTTAATAGAAGCGAACGGTGGCCAAATGATAAAGGTTAGAAAACGATTAGTTATTTAATAAGAAATTGAACGTTTATTGTCGTCTATTTAAGAATTTCGACTTAGTCATTATATTTTTGTTTTAGAATGGCAATCGTAGAAGAACATCCGGCGGAATATTTTTTAATTTAATTAAAGAAGATAAGTCGATTCCAAACTCTGCGAAGAAAGATCTATTTGGCTGTTCCCAAAATGAAGAGATAAAAAAGAAGAAAAGACGCGATAAAATTAAACGGAAAAAAGAAAAGTTAAAAAAAATGATCGCTCAAGATAAAAAAGAAGGTAATTACGAGTAAACAATGTTATTACTCTCTATGGAAAGTTTTTTATAATCCGAAATAATCGATCCTTTGTATCTAATATGAACGTTGTAATTCAATTTTCATAAAAATAATAATCACTAGGCCGGGAATTAAATGTATATATTATTTTCAATCAACGATAATAATACTTAATTACGTATACGCGTAATAATTTTCCGAAAATATTTGTTCCGAGGTACTTGTCGATCAATGGGTGTAATACTTACCGTCTCATAATTTGCCATGGTATAATATAAATAACGTTAAATCAACACCGATCCACACAGCGAGTACTTAACTTCAAAATGACCGATGTTGTGATTTATTACTAAGCGACGGGCATTTTCAAATACATTTGACAATGCATACTGTCTGAGGTTGCATGGTTTTTCGTTTGTTTGGACGTTTTTTTTATTAGATATACAATATATGAAGATTAAACAATTTAATATTTTATTGCCGTTTACTACGAATAAATTAGTTTTTCATTTAACCATCAGCGTAACTTTTTTCGTGGTTAATTAGCTACATAATTATTATTGATCTTCGGATTAAATTAGCATAATACGGATTTCAATTTAATAATCGAACTTTATGTTATTGTAATCGAAAATACGATTAAACAACAGGTCGGCGGTCGATTATTTCATATTTTTATGTACGGTTTAATTTTATCTCACTAAATATTGTTCCTTCTAATTGTAAATATGTTAATAACGTTATTTCAAAATTCGATTTATCATCGTCAAAGTCTTAAAGTTGATAATATCGGATATAAAATGTCAATTGAAAACTCGATCGAAACATTTAAACCAACACATTTCGTTTACAAATTCATTTTTGTTATACTGTAAATCAATTTCTTTCCCAGCTATTTGGAGTTAGCTACCTTGGTCGTTATACTGTATACCAACAAGCTAATTAATTAGTCTGTAGCTATGATGATCATTTTCTACTAGTAAAAGTCGCGCATAGGTCAACGTAATAATAATGATGCGTATTATTTAAACGTAATTTTGTTTTGCAGCGGATATGAAGAAATTGAACGAAGAACTGATAAAGCAACCATCAAATGATACAATGCAAAACGATCAATTGTCAATGGTTTATTAACGTTAATTGATACTAAAATTATTTCATCGTAGAAATAATCGCTAGAAATTAAGTTCTAGTTTCGTATATCAATTCCTACTAAGTATTATTTGATTTTGTTTAAAGAATTAAATTTTCTCGTATAAACAAATAATCGTGCGAATAAGTACGCGTTTTAAAATAATGTCAAACGCGTGTTTATAAAATCCAATAATTTTGTGTAGGCAATAAGTGGAGTAGCATTTTAAGACGATGTTAATCAACACGACGTACTATTCAGTATAAATGTATATTTCTTTTGTAGATTCGAGGCGATACAAATTCTAAAACTGGTCGTCGCCGTTACGTCGTAATAAAGTAACATTTTTTAAACAAATTATCTCCGTCGAACGATAAACGCGTCTGTATAATAGATATATAAAAAAAAAAATCGAACGTACCGCGAAAACGTGTACTTTGTGTTACAGCGTATAAATGTAAAATAAAAAAAAAAACGTTCATCGTCGAAACAAACTTTAATATTGTCACGATAAGAAGAGTTGTTAGGCGCGTCATAATTATTCTCCTTTGTAAACGACGATATTTTTATCGGTTTCGTGCAATTTTATTTTATACAATAGGCGAGGGTTGTCCATCACGTGTTTTAAACGTTCCCATATGAAAATGGCCACATTCTCGGTGGTGCTGACGCGATTTTTAAAATACGGCACGTCCATATCCAGATTTTTATGATCCAACGATTCCATTACGGCGATTTCGATGTAATTTTTTAGGTCGGCCACGTTCATCACCATGCCCGTGTTTTCGTCGACCGGACCTTTAACCGTTACTTCGACTGTCAATTATACAACACACGGGTCATTTTTATATAATTCGTCCAACTACGTAAAAACCGGTTCGGGTTTAGAAACAATACAAACAAATTACTGACGGGGGTTGGGTGTTGTGGTAAAATATTAGTGGAACGGTTTATCATCGGGATTCCCTGCTAAGCTCCGGCGACGCGTGAATTTTTTAATCGGGTATGGCGCCAGTGGTCCGGATGGAGTAGCGTGCGAGCGTATTGGAGCTCCGTCAAACGGAACGCGTTATTGACGCGCGCGAAAACGGTATTATCGTATATAGGCGGTCAAACGTCGTAGCTCGTCAGCGTGATTAGCGCGGCGCTAGGACGCAACACGTTGTACAAAGTCACGCGCGGTACAGCGCGATTTTTGACGTTCGGAAACGGAGTAGTACGCGTTATAACAAAAATAGAACATATTATATACCGCCGTGGTATTCGCCGTAATCCTCTCTATTTTTTTTTTTTATTTATTCACGAACCCGGATTCGCTTCCTCTTTTCTACACTTTCGGCTAAATTCGTCTGCGCTACCGAACGTATTTTTAACGTAAACTGTACCCCGTCTAGCGAACGCGTTGACACAATACCGCCACACTATCGACCTATTGTGTAGCGACGCTTTTGGTTTCCGCGTGACGCATGTAACGTTAATACCGCGTTCTGTTTGACAGAGCCTATTGGAGGCGTACCGTGTCGAAGACGTATAACCGATTCGGGCAGCGACAAAACGACGTTCGATACGTGTACGTACGGCGAATCGGAACGAAAAAATATTACGCGTAGGAGGTCTCCCAGATTTTTCTAGTCTAGCGCCGTCCGTAAAAACTTCGTAAAAAAAATAAAAAAAAACGGACGGCGACGAGTCACCGCCGCGGCGCGGGGCGTTTAGTAAACGATCGGCCGAATTAATCGAAATTCCGAACGGGACGCAATATTCGTTTCGTACTATAGCCGGGAGTCGACGATTTCGGGCGTATGACGCGCGTTACGTTACCGACGGACGGGTGTAAGCGGATAATTAAAGTCGCCGGCCCGATACCCTTGTAATTATGTCCGTGGCCGTGTTCGTTGTTGCATTTGCCGAAGATCCTCGCGTTTTCCGCGTCGTCCAAACGTCCGCTGCAACAACAGACGATAATATAGCCGCGCTCGAACGTGTGTCTACGAACGGCCGGGCAGGGGCGGCGCGCGTACGTTTTCGATACCATCGTATTTATTACGGCGGCGGCGTAAAACCCGATTCATAATAATGGACGATTCCGCGGGATTCGTTAGAACGTGCAACGATTTCGGCGGCTAAGAAAACGATATCCGTCGTATTCGTTCCGAGTACAGAACGATGGCGAACGGACTCGGGGAGGGACCGAACGTCTTAACGGTAAATGAACGTAACATTCGTTTTTCGCCCGCGCGAACGGCGTCGGGGACATTGGTATTCTTGGCCAGTTACGGTAAGGGACTTAGGTTGTTTGCGCACGGTCCCGGCACGGAACGTCGTTGGTCGTATTTTCGTCGTAAACGACGGCCCCCCCCCACGGTGAAATAACGCTCTCCGGACAGCGGGTATTGTATTTGCCGGGTTAATTTCGCGTCCCTTTCCAAATACGCGCGCGGGATGTCGTACCGCGTAACTATGATTACGCCGCCGTATACCGGTAAAACGGAAACGAAAGAGTTGGCGCGCGACGTGGATGGAACGTTAAGTGACTGGATCGAAACACAAAATCGAACGATTTACGAGACGGCGCGAAAATCTGGAAACCCAATTGCGCGGTGACGTGATAATAATAAAGCGCTTAATAAGTACGCGACCGAATAACGAATAGTATTCGATTCGTCGTCTTCTTCCTCGCCTTTTTTCCCAGCTATTTGGGATCGGCCACCATGGTCCTCCTCCACTTAAGACCCGATCTCCCACGTCGTTTACACACACCAACCAACAGTCCTCCATATCACGTTTGGTCTTCTTCCTCCCGCGCTCCCATAAACCGTTCTTACTGTTTCCGAATCGTCTCTCTTCGTAACACCACCAAATACCGTCCACGTCTATACTCCTTCGGCACAATCGACGCTACCCCTACGCTTCCTCTTACACATTCGTTTTATTATCCGATCTTCTCTCGTCACCCCACTCATCCGTCTGCGCGCCACCATTCTTCGCTCTATTTTCTTGTCCACACCGCCCAACACTCTAAACCATACAACATAGTCGGTCTCGCTATGCTCTTATAGGACAACTTACAGCCTCATTCTCTTATCGCACCCAGACGCTCCTCATTCACACCTAATGTTTCACGTCCTCGTCAAAACTTCCAGCCTTTCGTACAAACACCTATACCTTTCAACCTCCTCCTTTACCTCGCGCCCCTCCCACCCCCATATACTGTCATTACACTATTCGTTTCATCTACTTGTTCGTCATATTCGTATAACTCTATATATACTATCTCGCTTTTATTAATCCTTAATCCCTTCCTTTCCAGAGCTAATCTCGGCACGTCTAGTCTTCCACTAACTTCCTCTCCCTATTTTCCACTACCAACACTACGTCGTCCGTAAATAACACAAATCACGGTACCTCCCCCCCCCATCGCGTATTACTTTTGTAACTATAATGGCGTTATTGTCTAACAAAAAAACAAATTATACGTGGCGAACTACCTGTGGAGCCGGTGACTGGAACTAAATTGTTCGACGCGCGTTACGTACGCCACAGCCATGATACACCAGGACGTCCGTCGATTACGTACTGACGACGATTGACGAAATACGCGGACGCGTATTATCGAAATCGATAGTAGTAGTAGTAGTAGTAGTAGTAATAGTACACCGGAAAAAGCAGCGCTGCCGCCATCTGTGTGTAAAGTACGGTCGACGGCATAACAATAACGGCGGCACGATGTCGGAGAATTACGTTTTCGGAATAACAACGCGCGCGCGATATTCTAACGTTCAACGTAATAGTGTCTATGCTACGACGACAACCGCGGTCGCGTGCGCACGATATCGACCGGTGGTAATCATTATCAATCGTTCGGACGCGCGCGCGCGCGGTATGGGCCGAACGCGATTTCGCGACCGGGCCGGCGACGCGGTAAAATCCGAAACGGGTTTTGTTCGTTTTCGTTATTCGTAACGCGGCCGGGCGATTACAAATACCGTCGGATTCGACGAATGCGCCGCGAGCACCTTTGTTATTATTTAGTGGAGGTGCACCAATACTACTCTGCACGTCGTCGCCGTCCGTCCGCGACAAAAATACCGTCGCCGTTCGCCTCTAAGAACGCCGCCACCCGTCAACCAGCGAGTGGACGAAAGGTTTAACGGAACGCGATCGCCGGTCGCGCGGGTATACCACGAAATTGGCGGACGATTTATTGTACGACACGACGACGCTCCTTTTGTAGTTCATAAGACGGTTGCGTGGAGAGGCCGCCGTAAACGATACGGCCGATATTTTATACGATTAACGAAACCGTAAGTACGGTGTCGGTTGTTTACGAAATTGTACGGACGGGTGCGTACGATTCGTGTCGTCGGATAAACCGATTGAAACGACGGCCAATACGGGGGCGCAATTTACGTTTGAAATACCGCGTACGCGGCCGTACGTAATCAACGTGTGGCGTACTACCGGTCGAACTTTATTTTTTAGTACCGAGCCCGGGAATTAACGAATAAATTAAACGGATTTTTTAAAGAACGTACGAAATGCGATTATTACACACACGTGTGCGTACGGTTAAAAGGCGATATGTAAAAAGGCCCGGGCGATTTGTGTTTCGTCGTCGCGTGTGTTTGATGGGTTTTACGCGACGATACCGCGAGAGAGAGCACGACTACCACTCAGTGGCGTACTAACGGTGGGGGATTTCCCGAAAATTTTTTAGGAAAAATTAATTACTTACGAGACGTACATTTTTCCGGTCAATACTAACGAAAAACCGAAATAAAAACTTCAATACACGTTATAATATAACGGGTTCGTTAAAAACGAATAATCTCTATTAAAGTTTATAACGTGTCTTGTTTCGTTAGGGTCATCCGATTTATTTAAAAAAATTAACGCCCTCGTCCCGAAATTCGGGTCTAAGTACGTCACTGACTACCATCCAGTGGACACGTGTGGACACGTAATGTAGAAACGGTACAAAAACGTATTACCTAATATCGCGTTATCGTGGCGGTTTGTTGTCGTTCGTTGTTTTCGGCGAACTTCGTGTTTACCGGTATTCCAACCGTACCAAGAAACCTACTGCCACGCCGTGTTCGCTATAACCGATGGCGGAGGCCTCTAGGGGACCTCGACGGCGGTTCTCAATAACCGTATGTTATAAACCAGTTGTACGTTATAAAAAGCGGTACGCGTAGGCGATTTTTCCTACGACAATTTACGGGTCCCCGTAGACTCGGCACGTAATAACCGGTTGTTCGTTATAAATGGTAACGAGGTAATAAACGAATTGTCGTCATAACCGGTAACGGGGTGGTAAACATAATTTGTACCGTACATACCGTTTACTACATTTTACTAGATAACGTACGTCGATTGCGTCGCGTAGCTTGGTAACCGGGAAATCTCGGTTTGTTGTTGGTGCGAGTCTCGAGTACCGAGGTAAGCGTGTTTTTAATTAGTTTTAGTAGTCCAGCCGGATGGACGGTTACGTTTCCACTTGGTTAGCCCACCGAGGGTTTTGTTTTCGCGCGCTCCGATACGGATATCATATACGATTCACGATTTTACGAATTGCGCTTGGAAATATCGTCGGTCAATATTTCCAAGAGTTTAAAGCTTAGGTGAAACGTTTTCGTTATTGTACGATTTTAATAACGACGACGTCGTAAACGAAATGTGTACCGTATTATGTTGGCGAATCGCGTCGTCGCGGATATCGTCAAATTGTGTGTTCGTTTAAGCGCCCGCTATCGTGTACGCAATTGCGTTTTTGCGTTTTTTTGACGACGGAAAAGACGGAAGTATTTTACGGGTACGTTATTCGAGGAGGGTTCGCTGCAGGCGCGTGTCGGAGTAAACGCGGCCCCTATAATATTACAATTTCCCTCGTTTTGGGACGGTATTTCTTGAAATACGACGTGGACGGCAGCGACCCGAAAATTACCGGACTAAAATTATCTACAACGTTTGTAGGACGAACTTTCCCTGCTAGGGACGTGTTTTAGTAACGCCTTCTTTAGGCGTCACCTAAACTGGTCGTGTCTAGTATTACACGAACCCTAGCGAAATAGTATCGTGTGTGTGTTACGAACTCTCGCGAAATAGTGATTGCTATTTAGGCGAATTCTCGCACGCCGTCCAACGGTTATCCGAAAGTGTGCGCGGCATCAGTCGAGTCCTCGTTGAGCCAGCCAGTAGTCTAAGGTTACCGTAAGCGCTTAATATATTTATATTTCAATAATCCGCCCCCGCCGACTCGTCAATTCTATTCAATATGGAACGTGTGCTCCTCCTGGACGAACTTCCATTACAAAATTTCAACCTACAACCGCCGGCGGTTTCTTCGTCTGTTTCAACGGGTGGCAGTTTCCTGGCAGTGTGGGAGTTTTCGTCGATCTTCGATTTTCTTCAGATTCCCGAAAACGGCCGATAACCGCGAACGGCGTCCAATTATTTCCCGTCCGATAATTATTTCGCCGTCCGGTTCAATCGTTATCGTCGTCCTTTTGGATTGCAAATAGAGCCATTCGTCGAAAACGACCGTTTTCGTTTCACCGTGTAGTATTGTTGTTTACCATACGATCGTATAAATTACAAGACGGAATGTTTTTTAGAAACCGTTTCGAAATTACATAATCATGCCGGAAGAACGGTAATCTAATATAGAAGTATCGTTCTAGTTTCTCGAATATCACGTTCGTACGGATTCGACGGACCCAACGCTTAGTACGCCCAGCTTGATATATAATATACGTTCGAAAACTGGAAAGGATTCCATGACACATTAAAGATTACTCGTTGTTTCGAAACTACGGCCGTGTACGGTTTTGTTCGTCGAGCTTTCGACTTGATGACGTTTACGGCCACCGGTTTGGCTTACGAAATCACATAGCACCGAGAAACTAACTAGCTAAACATACGCGTAACAATTAATCGTCGGAATTTCCATTTGGAAACGACGAATGTTATCGTTTTTGGACCGCGGCGTGAGTACGGAAGGGTTCTCAATGACGGCGGCACCGTATACACGATCGATTATAGATTTTCGCGATGATCGCCCGTATGATATCGCGGCCGGCACTGTCGACGTACACGCTACACTCCGCTATTATCGTCCACGTGGTTTGCCCGGAAAGCAACGGGATTTGGTTCTTTGACCAATTGGACCAATTGGATTAGACGGAGGGAGGGGACACTTTACATCTTTACAGCCCTAAGCGCAATTCGTTCCGCACTCCGGAAACGTCGGTATCAACATATTTTGATCAATCGCTTATTTAGTAGTCGCGCGGTCACGAAGTGCGACGGAGAGAACGGTCGAATTCTAAGCTAAACGAACGCCTCGCCGACAAAATAATTTCGGATACGCGTACTCTCTTAAAGCGGTTAAAAATTCTTTCGAAAATCCGAACAGCCGGGACGAAGGCTCCGAATGAGGTCCCCGATAAGACGTATTCCAGGTATCGTGTTCGGAAAAAGTTACCGGTAAAAGTGCGTGGACGTCCCATCCGCCCGCCCCCGAAGGGAATACTACGAAAACTGTTCACCGTTCGTAACGATATGTTTAACGCGTTGTTTTCTTTACGAAATTAATCACGTCACTTTCCGGACACGGGCTCCGTTATACGGTCGTATAATACGTAATACAATTCACGCGCGTTAATACTGTCGTATTCGTCCCAGGCGTAATCGATTACGTTGCCCGAGGCAAAAACGAACGAAAGATATTATTAGGTAGAAAAAAAAATACGCAAATAAATTTAATTTTAATAATATCTATATATATATATATATATAATTATTGGAATACAGTACGCGATGTAAACAACGCTGTTTAAATAAAACAATAACGAAAAAAATTAATAATCGTTTAAAATAGTAAGCGACGGTAACGAGCGCGTACGTGTTTTTTCAAAGAATACTCCGGAATTATCGCGCGAAACACGGTCGTCACCGCTCCAGGTCGAGAATAGCGAATTGGCGTACTCGTATCGACTAGACATACGGAATTTATTCGCGCGTCCACTTCAAGTAATAACATACACGCGTCGCGTTCCGTTCCGTTTCATTCGCGCGCGCACGTTTCTAATACACAAGTCGTGGCGTGCGATTTATTTTACTATACAAGGGCGCGTCGCCGACGTATTTAATTATATAATATAATTATCGCGTCCGACGTTATTTACACCGATAATCGGGACAAGAGTAGTTCGTCTCCCCATAAAAGACTTTTTACCATCGGAACGCGGCGAACCTTCTGTACGTAACGATCGTACACACACACACACACACACACACACATACGCGCGTTTACCGACATTAATTATCTACAACCGCATTCGTCCACGATCATGTCCGGGTAGTTTTTCAACACAGTTTTCATATCGTTGTCCGTGTAGAGCAACGCTTGCGGTTGCAACTTGGTGGGCACGCAGCACGCCTGCGGCACGGTCCTCGAGTCGATGGACACTAACGTCTGCACGACGGCGTGATTGGACGCGTTCATATGGTCGGCCAATGGGAACGTACACTCGCCGTCGCAATAGTACGCATCGTATCCCGGCGGCGCGGTGATCCAATCGTCCCATTCCACCTCCGTGAAGTTCACGTACAGCGGATACTTCTGGCACGCTCTCCTCTTCGATTTCCTGCCCGACGGCGGCCAATCGTCCGCCGCCGCCGACCTTTTACTCCGTCGTTCCACCGCGTCCGCCAACGAAACTTTCTTCTCGTCTGCAACGAGTATTACCGTTACAACGTTAATAGTCTCCGAGCCCTGCGCCACTTATTCATCCGGTATAACGTCCCGAAAAATTCGTAACGAACGCAAAACGACGGACAAACGATCGATAGATTCAAACGACGAATTTAACTTAACGTGCGCGCACATACACACACACACACACACACACAATATGACGGTGGACACGACTGTTTCGAACGATGTGGCGGCGATTTGGACAAACGCTAATGTCTTTTTATATCGTTTTACGCGTCCGAGGATAAAACACGAAGCCAAAATGCCAAACGGGGTCGGTCCGCTTGAGTCAATTTCAGCAATTGTTTCGATTGACGACGACGAATAGCGATGACATCGAATGTTTGAAAATCGTATCGGCGGGAAGCTAGCGGTTTTAAACGAAACCCGTTTTTGTTATTTATCTCGATCGACGCGTAGTGTATTCGGGCGGCGGCGGCGGCGGTGGTCGTTTATTCGTTATTTATCGTTAATACTCACTCGTAGTTCCGTCGTCGCTGTACACCATTAGCAGCGGATTTTCGTCGTGTTTGGCCGATTCGAAATTGAACACATCGAGCAATCGTGTCCCGTTCCCAGCCACGCATTGCACAACGACGCCGTGGTTTTCTTGGTAATTGCTCTCCGACAGTCGCTCTATGGCAGGCGTCACGTCAAAACTGATTACGTCCGACATCAAGGCGCGCGACAAATGCACCGATTTCGAATCGATCAGCCTACGAAGGAACGCAAACAATATCCGTCAAACGGTTGTACCCGCTATTCGTAGAACGCCCGTACCTGAGTAAAGGCTTCGATTGGCCTTTGGTGCCGGGTTTGACAATATCGTGCACGAGCACGTGGATGAACTCGTCGTTCCGGAGTTTCGTGCCGCCGCGGGACACCGTAAAACGGACCTCGGCCGCTTTAACCCGTTCACGTTCCGGCAATGGGCTCACGTCGAACTGTAATCGATATTTTTGAGATTTCGAATTATTCGGAGCCGACCCTATGGGGAAAAAAATTAATACTATAAAGCGGTCCTTCCTATACGCCAATCGAACGGTCGGCCGATTCGTGCGCAATTACTACTACGCTTTCGTAAATCGCGGCGGGCAAACGGTATTTTTTGGTTATATAAAAACGGGGGTGGGGGAGGTTTAAAAGCGCGAATATTATACGTTCTCGATCGCGTTTAAACTTGCGCACGCGTGGAAAATAGTTTGGGACGGAAATATCCGAATTTACCTTTGTTGGTGTACGTTCTAGCAGTGTTGGCCGACATCGTGTGCAAACCCGGTAGATAAAAATGCGTAGTTATTATACGTTCTTTCAACGCCGTTTTGTATAGTTCAATGGCGGCCGACGGTATGTTGTTCGCGTTCTTGTTCGTCGCGGACATTCGGTTTAGTCCTAAAAAATTAATTAAAGGAAATTCGATAACGCTTCGCCGTTCCGGCCGCGCGCGACCAATAATCGTTCACGTCGCTAGTCTTACCTAATTGCTTCAGCAAATGCTTTTTCAATACGGCGTACTCGGAGTTGGTCAATCCGTCATGCAACATGGCCAACAACAACAATAATATAATCATCGCGCCTAAAAACACAAAAAAAAAAACGTTACGATTTATTACGACAAACTGTAGACGGACGTTGGTACGTTTTCACGGCTTCTTTTAATCGTCGCCGTGTTCGTGTTGTACGATACGAACTACGGGCTCGCGGATACGGCGACGTAGTTACGAACATTTTTTGTTCGAAGAACGTCATAATAATAACGAAATCGTTTCGAAACGCCGACGTCATCGTACGAGCCGGTTTTATTAGAATGTTATAAATAGTTTCGTACGACAATAAACGAACGAAATCGAAGAAGACGCTACCGTTAAAATCGTTCGTTTCCTTCGTTATAATTGACGCGATAAATCCCGACCACTTACAAATGGACTAGCGACGCGTTTAGAATTGTTCTTCTCCGTTTTGTGGTGACGGGGGGGGATGGGGCGTGGAAATCCCTTATTAACACCTCCCCCTTTTTCAGTAAATACGCCGCCGCGCTGGTCGTAACGTAATAGGGACACGCGTACATCGACCATATATTTGGCCGGTAGTACACGAGATCCGTTCCCGAAAAAATTTCCTTTTTCGGTTTAGAAAAAAACAATAATAATACGAACCACTAAATCGACGCTCGTACCCGTACGCTAATTGATTTGCAAATAAACATGACGACCACCGCCGTTACGGATGTTACGCGCGAAATTGTCTTTTATAATCGACTTCCTCCGGTTCGAAAACAGTACCGGACCAATTAGCCCGGCCAAAGTGATCTCGTTTACGAACGAACGTCGCGTTTAGTAAACGTCTATTACCGGACGTCAATCGTTCCGGCGATCTACACGTTCGAATTCGTATCGACCAACAACGATAATCGATACTTGCCGTGAATACGAAAAATGGACATTTTCGTTTCGTCCTCGAACGCGCATTTCGTCCATTGAAATATTTGTGAAAAGTCCGCGCCACGGGCTAAATAATTACGGGCGACCAGACGCTTTTGGGACGTCGTAAAAATCAAGGGCTAATATTCTCGATAATTCGACAAACGAACGAGTGTCCCGGTTACTTATATAATCGTCGCGCGCCTTTTAAAAGTAACGGCCGCGAATAGCTCGGGCCGGGGCAATTCACTAATACAACGCCACCGCCGCACTTGCGCGGCCGTTATTTTCGAAAACGGACGACGACAATGCTCGGGGTCACGGTTTATTGTAACGGGTGTCCGGGAAACGGAAAGAAAAGAAACGCCGCGGCCAAACAGGGCCCGGGATAGTTCCGAAATGTTCTCGGCCACGTGCGGTACATTCCAACGTCGGGCGTCCTCCCTCTCCCGGCTCTTAAAAACGACCGCCTAACCCTCGACAAACCGGTCCACCCGGCGCGTAATAAGTTCGGGTCGTCCGCGTACATAAATAACCGATTTTACACGGGCCTATTACACGTACACGAATGGCGAAACACGGCGTATTCGTAATTATTCGTGTTCGACGGACGCTCGTTTTCGATAAAACGATTTCAAAAGAAAGAACGAAAAACATACCACGTACATTTCGTCGGGATCGAAGCTCGTTAAATAATAATGACGCGAACAATAATACGCGCCCCGAACGTCATCGGTCGCGTCCTATATTATCGTATCCCTTACCAGTTCGCACTTTGGATGGCCGTCTATAGCGACAATACGTACGCGTCACGGGAACAATTAATATCGCGTCGGTAAACGGCCGTGCCGAACAATAACCTGACGAGGCCGGCGCATTTTTTACGAAATTCCAACGACCGTTGATCGGGCACTACGATAACGTGTGTATTTGCGCGCGCTTATAAGTTCCAGGCACTTGCGTAAGGTTAGTTAACGATTTTTTCGAATCCACTGTCGTCTTTTTACCCGTATACATATATATATATATATACGATTTGCGTTAAGAATATCGAATACAATAATATATAGCGGCGACGTGGGTAGTCGCGCGGTAAAACGCGCGAGTTATTTCATAATCGCGCCGGCTTACCCGATGTCGTCGTGTACATTGTGCGTCGTTTCAAAAACAACCATGTAGAGCGGAGTGAAACGGACGGTTTTTCGCGCCTGGTCCGGTAGAGAGTTCTGGCCCTTCTCGACCGCGCAACGGTTTGACGTGTCCGCGCGTTATATTGACGCGTACGCCGAAGTAAACAACCACCAGCACCGCACGCGCGCGCGCACGACCGAACCGAACGAGAAACGACGGCGAAATGATGACCACCACGCAGGGACCGCGGCGACCTTCGAAGGGTAGATAATGTCAGGGGGCGGGGTGGGGTGGTGGGGGCATTGTGTACGTAAACGCGTATATAATATACGCACGTGTGACCGACCGACCGACCGGCCGCTAGAAATCGGCAGACAAACAGGCGTCCCCGCGGACCGGACGTGGTCCTTACGGTGGTTTCGACGGGTGGGTGGCGGGGTCGAAGAGGCGTGGTTTTTTTTTTTTTCTGGAAACTGCGTTTCTCGGCCGACTAACACACGGCGTCCACGATTTTATTATTATTATTTATTTCCGAAAGATCCCGACGAAAATCACGTTGTTGACGTTTCCGCGTACATTTAATAATAATTCCGAAGTTCCGCCGTCTTAGGAGAAATTGTCGGGTCGCGTTGGGCGCGCGATACAAATATCGGCGAAACGATAAACGCGATCGCGTCGTGGCCGACGTTGATCGGAGACAAAACGAAAAGTGAACGAGCGTGCCTGGTAGATTCCAACGAAATTCGGGAACGTGGGACGAGTGACGCGCGGTTTAAAAGGAATCAAAAATTTCAAAAGCTAACGACGAAGTTGCTCGGCACTTTGGAAAGGAGGCGCAGCAACACCGTCGACAACGAAATATAATTTTGGA
The DNA here is from genome assembly GCA_025469175.1 of Geopemphigus sp. TES_GeoC_2020. NCBI lineage: Eukaryota > Metazoa > Arthropoda > Insecta > Hemiptera > Aphididae > Geopemphigus > Geopemphigus sp. TES_GeoC_2020. Next base: position 9,127 of record JAIPRN010000474.1, on the reverse strand, counting down.
TCGGGCGGCGACAGATTCTGGGTACACATTTTTGAAAAAAATCGGCCGTTTAACGGGCGAATTTATAATCGACTTCCGGACCGAGTACCGAACGTGAACGTCACTCGGCGGAGCGTTGTGCGACAGACGGCGGCGTATAACGCGCGCAATATTCGAGGCTTTAACCGGTTTCGTCCAGTTTGGACTCCGGAGCAGCGCACCCTCTGTTTCGGGCGCGTATCGTGTGGATCGAGTGTCTGTAGCGGTGACACGGTGGCGTATTCGGAATGTTTCTAATGCCGAGCAGCGAACGAACGAACAAAGAAACGGACCGACTTTTCGATTATTGTGCGCGATTACGTCGTTTTTCAATAATTCCCGTACGATTTACGGTTTCGGGAAATGTTTTTACTTATCGGCCGTTCCGAACGTAGTGAACGTCGTCGTTGTACGCACGCGGAAATAGCGGCTAGGCTAAACGTGTACATATATATATATATATATATATATATATATATACAATACGTATACTTACGGGGCCGTAATATAATACGGTCCGTTTTCGGTTGTTTGGACACGAGACGGCTCGACGCCGACGTCCAGCTGCTTTCTAAGTGGGTGTAGAGTAAAGCAGCAGATGTGTCGGCTACGGGTAGATCACCCGGTGGTGGTGGGCCGTTTTGTTCCATATTGACACGGAGCACCACTACTACCTACTACACTACACAAACGGTCGCCGCGACAAAGGTGTCAATTTGTTAGCGCGCCGATATATAGACACGACGGGTGCCACGCAGTCTGCGCGCCTATAACAGTACGCCGGTTGGCCGGGACAAACCGTGACCCTGGTTCGGCTATAATCGCGCGCGCGCGCACGTATCGCGTAATATAACCCGCGTAATCCTCCGCGCGCGGTAGTCGGAAACGTTCGGCCCGAATTATTAACCCGTCCGAACGGGACGACGCGCGCGACGTAGTTTCGTCAGTACTAATCGTGTACCCGGTGATTGGGGGACGGGGAGGGTATAGTGGTTTACAAGGGTTCGCGGTTACAGCGACGTTTTCGAAATTTTTTTCTAAATCGATTTGTAATCCGACAATTTGATTGGATCGATTAAGAAAACCGCGCTACGGCGCGTACGGGAGACGGGTCTCTCAACAGCCCCACGCCGGTCCCGTTTCGACACGCGTGCCGACAACCGCGTAAAGAGACCGGGAGACGAACCGCTCGTCTAAGAAACGTCTCGAACGACGAACTTGAAAAGCGTATATATTACGCGCTCAGCCCGGAAAACGCGTTACGAAACGTACGTAACGACGTTTTCTCCGATCGTTCCAATATCGTCGTTCGCTCCGTTTCCAATTCCTCCCTCCTCCTCCTCCTCCTCCCGGCCCCTAAACCGCCGTTATTGTTCGGCCGTCTTTCACGAAACCCGCCGGCCGGACGGTAACAATGCCACGGCCGCCGGTACGGTCTTCGACGTTAATTAAACGTGTCGACGACGCTGGCCAAGTGATTTGCCGGGTACATTTTAGAAGCGTCCCTGTTTTTATCACAGTCCCGGCGTACACGCCGAATTCGATTCGCAGAAATGTCGTTCCGAAATTCGTGCCCGACACAATAGTCCCGAATACCTGCGGGCTCGCCGGTTCCACGCTGTCTGGCGTGTACCGTATTTTCTTTTTGATTCGGCGGCGCGCGCGCGCGCCCGTACGTATACAATCCACTTATATATTGTACCCGCGTATTATTTCGTTACGATGGAAGATTATCGACCGGGATATCGTTTTTGTGTTTCGTCGATGGACTACTTCCGCCGACCGACACGGGTCGAAAACGGCAAAGGATTATTATGGTACGGACGTATTTTTATTACAAAAACGTTATACGTTAAACGAAACGAATTTTAAAACGTCGGTCGCGATTTTAATGAAGAAATCGTCACGATAACAGTCCTTTAAATAGCACGTGAAAAAACGCGTTTTCTCTATTCGATACGCGTTCGGTACGGTTTCCGCGCGGCGTACCTATTTACGCATTTTATTATTCCGGTTTATCCGATTTTACGTACAAAAACCGTTTCGTTTATCGACGCCACACGCCTACTTAAACACGTACGTCGCTTATAACAACGGCCTGACGGTACGTGCTTGATGTATTAGTTTGGCGATTTTTCTTATTCCGGGACAAACGGACTAAAAAATAAACGAAATTACGCTTAATGTAAACATCCTTCGGCACCGCCGAATCATTGTTCGTCGGTTATAATAGGTACCCTCGTATCTCGTAGGGCACGTTTTTTCTTTTACGCACAAAACGAGGATTAAAAGCGATTCCGTGGACCACAAAAGAAGCGAATATTCTTTCATCTTCGATCACACAAAACTTAATAGAAACCTCTAGCTAAGAAAACGATATATATATACGCGAACGTTTTTTTTCTTTTTTAAATAGAAATATTCCAGAGATAGAGAACGTTATAGTTTAATATCGACGTTTTGTGCGTTCGAGAAAACGCGATATTTAAAATTTGATATTCGTACGTTACGGGCAAACGTCGGTATCGGGTGAGCAAATCGATCGATCTAAGAAAGGGGAGCGCCGACGATTTATTCGCGAATTTCGAAAAAACTCGCGCCTATCGTTCCCCGGTGACAGACCCGTAACCCAACCATCATCCCTAACCCGGTACGAAGCCACGTTCGGGACCAAACGAAAAGTTGGCGTCGGGTCGTCGTTTGTACGTAACGAACGATAAAAACGACGAAAACGATTTACCACGCATCGTAGAAATTTGAAAATTCGATTGGGAAACGAAATCGGTCGTTCGGACGAAAAACTATTATGGATAGGAGATCGTAAACGGAAACGAAAATAAAAGACACGCCGTGTTTTTCAATTCGCGTTTTGCCTCGGGCGTTTCCTCACGTTCGCCACATTTGTCCGTAACATGTATTGTCGCGTACCATCCGTTTGGCCGTTTGAACAAGCCGCCGTCGGTCAACATTTGGTAGTGCGTTCGTTCGGGAGCACACCAGTCGTTCGACGTTGGACAGAAGAGTTAACGAGTCGAGTAGATTATTAAAATATACGTCTCTTTAGACTGTTGTTGGCATCGAGGACTGACTTCGCGCACCGTTGGACAACCGTGTGGTCACCGTGTGTCGGCGGTCGTCGGTCGCCGGCAAATAATTATTAATCCCGCGCGTCGTTACAGGAGCCCCCGGACTTGACGGCATACCGAGCCGCGTGCGGGGGGGTGCTGACGGGCGTTTTTGACGCCTGTCTGCGGCCGCGGGACGTTCCCGAAACGGTGGAAAAGAGCGCGTGTTGCTTAGTAAGCCGGGGAAACCCGAGGGAGTAGGTCCTCGTACCTCTGTGCCTTATCGAAGACGTGGGCAAGATCTTGGAAGCACTGCTGCTGGCTGCCCGGATCGAAGGCGGCCCCCACATGTCCGGGGTCGGACCCGGATTGTCCGAAGCGCAGTTCGGGTTCCGCAATGGGCGGCCAACCGACGATGCGTTGCGCGCGGTCCGAGACTGACACGATCGGGTGGGACGTAGTACGGGTGGCGCTGTCGCGTATCTGCGGCGCATTCTCTGGTTGTATCTCGGGGAGCGAGAGATGCATTGGCGCGGCGAGATGTCGACCGCGGAAGTCTCCTGCGGCGTGCCGCAGGGCTCCGTGCTCGGCCCTTTGCTGTGGAACGTGACGTACGACGCGGTGTTTCGCCTTCCGTTACCGTCCGGCGTGTCGATCTTCGGCTTCGCCGACGATACGCTATACGACACTGTAGACGAAGTGCAGGCCCGTGCAAACACCGCGCTCGCTGCGGTGGCCGGGTGCGTCCGCGCCCTTGCGGCTGGCGGTCGAAAAGACCCTCAGGCCGTAGTGTTCACGGCCAGTCGCGGTCCGGTGGATCTTCGGGTACGGCTGGAGTAGGAGACCGTCCGGTTAGGTACGACGCTTGGGTATTTGGGTCTCGAATTCGAGTCCAAGCGTTCGATGTTCGGAGCGCACCTCCGCACAGTGCTCGACAAAGGGAGCCCGGACCGGTCTGATGCCGAATCTCGGAGGGCCGCGCAAGATCAAACGGTGCTTGTTCGTCGGCGTCGTGCAATCGATAGTATTGCGTACCGACGTGGGCGCCCTTTTTGGACTACGACGCCTTACTTTGACTAGGGTGCAGAGAAGGGCCGCCCTCCGTGTCGCGGGTGCGTACCGAACGGTGTCCTACGACCCCGTAACGGTTCTCGTCCGAATCACGCCGTTCGAACTGCTGGCGAAAGAGGGCGTTTGAGGCCTGACGGGAACGGTCGCCAGCGGTGACTTCGGGGGAACGATCCACTGGGACGCGGGAACCGTCGCGGCAGTTGGTCGTCAGTCGTTCGGCGATGAGGGACGAGACGCCGACTGAATGGGTTCGGGCGGATCGGCCCGGCTGGGATCCCCACCCGCGAACAGTGGCCGCGGATGGACTTGGTCGGATTCGCTGCGGCGGTGGTTGACGAGGTCGCACGGCGACATGACTTACGCGGTTGTTGACGGGTCACGGTTGTTTCAACGCGTTTTCGCATTGGCCGTGCTCCGTCGCCCGGACGTTCGCATTGCGGACACGCCGGGTCGGGCAACGGTGAGGAAGACAGCGCGTTCCACACGCTCTTTCGCTGTGAAGCGTTTGACCGTGAACGGGACGCGCTAGTCCGTCGGATTGGAGGATTCGGCCCGGGCGATCTGGTCGAGCGCGCATGCTCGAGTTGCAGGTCTACTGGGACGCCGTCGTCCGATTCGCCGAACGGCAGAGGCAGGCCCTTGGCGTGACGATTCCGTCGCGCCGTCGTGACCGCAGGAGGAGGTAGCGGCTGGGCCGCTGCTAAATCGGGGACGAAAAGATTAGCGTTTTTTCGTTTCGTAACGGAAGATGTAAAAATGGCTGCCCCGTGACAGGGGATTGTCCCGTCACCATTCACGCGATAGTTTTCCAAGGGGTGTCAGTTTTTACGAACTATTGTTAATTAGATCCGATGTACGAGGGGGCGTGGTAGGTAAAACCACGTGGGGATAGTTCGCGTTGCTCGCCCTTCTCATCAAAGGACGATCGGGTTGTAAAATCCGAATTCGTAAAAATTTCGTATTTTTCAATAAACGATGGCGACTCACCGGTCCGATGTACCGCCTTCAGGCATCCCGGGAGGCCAGCGAAGGTATGGCCGATACCGTAGAAACAAAAAGTGGTTAATTTGATTGACGCCGCGACGGTAGGCAAGAATCTGCTTAAATGGCGATTATTTCATTTACGATATTCGCAATTGTTTGTAACGTACTATTTCGCAACGGTTCGTAACAATATATGTATGTATAGACGTTTGTATTTTATGTACAGATAGTGGCGTGCTAACGGGGGATAACCGCCGCCCTTCACGAAATTTTTTAGGAAAATTAATTTCACGCGGGACGTATATTTTTTAGTCCGATAATAACGAAAAACTGAAATATTTTTAAATTATTCTGATAAATTGCCGTGTTGCGTTGTGCTTGACAATAGGAGTAATTTTGTTTAATAAAATTCTAATCGGCCAGATTTTTATCAATCATCTGTCGCTGTTGTTTATTACGTAGCAACCGAACAGTTATTTCCACTGTTATTTCGGCCGTTATATTTATGTTTTCATATTATAGATGCCGACCGTTACTGAAAAATCGTTTAGAATGGTTGGCTCTATAATATCTAAAATTGCTAACATATTTCGACGTCCTACAGTGACCAATGATCCAGATATAATAGTAGTGAAGCAAAATGCTTCACCTACTTTGGATAAAAATCTTCCAGTCAAAGTCGAAACACCTAATCAAGTGACTGTAGTTAGGATTGAAAGTTATTTGGCAAAATTCAATAACGCCGGGGCACTTTTTGAAAAAATTGGGAACGGGTATGATTTATTTTAATGTAGTATTCGTCTACTAATTAGATATATATTAATATATTTATCAATTTATTTTTAATATTTTTCGGTTTAATGACAAATAATTTAATAAGTTACGTTTATAGAATTCGATTTTAATTAATTAAACGTTAATAGAAATATTAGAATATTTAACTCGAAACTATTATAGATAGTCGAGTAATTAGTTTTTAATAAAAAAACGGATTGTTACACGTACATTTACAATTTTATTTTTCTAAAATTACTATTTGATTTTAGATTATACACATATATACCTACAATATTTTATTTATAAATCCCAATGAAGCTAAAGAGTGGATACCAGATGTAAGTTCTGATGGTATTTCTCGGACAGCATCAACATCAAATTTATACAAAAATGTTTCATCCCGTAAAATTAAAGCGCCGCCGCCGCATGTTGACGAACATCTCGATCGAAATTGTGAAAATATCAATATGTACACGTATTAGTTTAGTTATTGAAGAATAATTTTTAAATTTACGTTTTTCTTTAAAGAATTAGTTATTCCGTAATATTTTCTTTTAAAAATAACGTATTCGTATCGTTGTTTAAATGTTAAAATATATTTAACTGACAATTATTAAGACTAACGTATTATTTTAGACAAAACCGTCAAACCTCAGACGAGACATCTAAAATTATATTAAACAACGATATAATAAAACCACTAGCAGTTATTAATTGTACCGTCGAAGAGAAAAACGAAGATAATAAATTAAGTATCGTCGAATATTAGAACCGAAGAAAATATATTAAAATGTAGTAAGGTTTTTGTACACAATCATTAAACAGCATTTAATGTGCCTAAAATTAATTTCAATATTTTAGGTATCATCAAATAAATCTGACGTTTGTACCAATGTCATTAGAATTGTGGGATTCTTATATAAATTCAGAATTATCTACGAGTTTACAATTGAAACATCGTATGTTCAAGACATTAAACGAAACGAATTCTTCAACAGCTAAAATTCTACGTTGCCAAAGCTGAAGACGAAGTTAGCAAACTGAAATCCAGGGTGAGAGTTTATTGTATACGCTCTGGTTTCACGTGGCTTACTAACCAGTTGATAACATTTTTTATTTACTAATTAACGCGCACGTATATATATATATTTGAAATTTACATTTCTTTCGCGATATTTAATAAGAAAATTTCAATTTGTTTTAGGTAGAAGAGTTAGAATGGAATGGCGCCAATAATAAAAAAGAAATTGCCGATAAACTTGTACAATCTGGACTCTGTTTGAATGAGTTAGATAAATGTTTGTATGTTGCAAGAAGAGATATATCAAGGGATGTTACGAACGTCAGAAGTAATATTTTATAATAACGAATTAAAAATTTTTCTACAATTTGGAATAATTATATATTCCGTTAAGTCGTGTATCTAGGTTATTAGTAACTTTTGATATTAAATTAGACACTAAACATTTTTCCGAATATTTTTATTTTTCAACTTTTGTTTTGCAATTTATGAACTCAAATTATCAAAAGTATTAATATAAGCATTGTTACTCGTGAATGTGTTTTATAAAAACGATTACGTACGTTTTTAGGGAAAAATAAAATTATTATTTAAATTAAATATCGATATTTCGATACAATTATTATTTTAATTGCGAGGTAAAACAACGTGGGGATAGCTCGCGTTGCTCGCCTACCCTTAAGGACGATCGTTTTTGTAAGACTTTTTGTGATTTTGATCAATAAACGATGGCGACTCACCGGTCCGAAGTACTGCCCCTTCCGGGCCAGTGAGGGTATTGCCGATACCGTGTTAAAAATAAAAGGCGTACCGGCTAAAATTCCGGGAGGCTAGTAGCTTGGCCAGCGACCCGGGGTTGATCCACCGATATTTACCATTCGTAAACCTAGTCGGTGCCGCGGGAGTGGGGAACCGTACCCCACTTTTGGCTGAGGTGCTGCCTACTGCGGCCGCAACGCGCTGGTACAGGCGCAAGATAGTGGAGCGACTCAACCACCACATCCGGCGCGGTGGACCGGGTGCCATACGACATACAGTCGTCCCGTTCCTAAAATTGGGTACGATTAACCGCGACTATTTTTCGGCGCTGGTGGTCCCTATGACGACCGTCGTTACGGAGCCTTGAATAGTGCCAAGCGCTAATAGAAGGTGCGCCGGGGTAAAGGGGTTGGCCCCTTAAAACCACGTGGTCCGAAGTACCGCCTTCCGAGTCAACGAGGGTGTTGCCGATACCGTAAAAAAAAAGAAAAGAAAAAAAGAGGCGAGTGTTTTGAGTATTTAGGGTCGTACAAAAGAACGGTGGGGGAGGGGAGGGATCGGACGAGGAGGTAAAACATATTGGACTAAGTGGGTGTGGATCAAGTGGAGAGAAACGTCTGGGGTGCTGTGCGATAAGAGGGTCCCCAATGAGGCTGAAAGGTAAGTTGTATAAAAGCGTAACGAGACCAGGTATGTTATATGGTTCGGAGTGTTGGGCAGTGGACGAGAAAATGGAGTAGAAATGAGTATGGTCGGATGGACGAGTGGGGTGACATGGAAAGATAGGATACGAAATGAATACGTAAGGGATGAAGCGCAGGAGTAGCGTCGGTAGTGGATACGATAAGAGAGACAGAGAGAATAGACTTGGTTCGGGCACGTTACGAGGGGAGAAGAGTGGGAAGCGGTAAGAACTGTTACGGAAATGAATATCGAAATGGAAGAAGAGGAAGACCAACGAAGAAACGGGCGTACACGATCGACGAATATATATGTACTGTTGGCGTGTGCGTGGAGGATGCGGGAGATCGGGCCGAATGGAGATTTAGGACGAAGAAGGTGGCCGACCCTGAACGAAGGCGATTTATCGATCGTATGTACCGTTATTCGAATTTGGCGAAATATTCGAAAACCATTTTTTGGTGGGGAATACGTTTCGCGAAATATTTAAAACGCTCGCGGCGAACACGGTACGGTAACGTTGGTCCGTCCGGGACGCCGAGCGATTTTCAAAAGTATTCGGGCGTTTCGTTTGAAGCGTAGCGGAAATACGATTCGACGACGCCGAAAAACGCCATTCGGTGCTAGTAACCGCCGCCGGTTATTGTGAGACGGACCAAACCGACAGTCGATTAGCACGCGTTCGTTTCGATCAATCCGACGACGAATATATAATAATTTGTCGTCCCGATACGTGAAAATAAAAAAAAAA
>JAIPRN010000473.1:0-83209 GCA_025469175.1 Geopemphigus sp. TES_GeoC_2020 | reverse complement strand
TGTGTGTGTATATATATATATATATATGTATATATATATGTGTGTGTGTGTGTGTGTGTGTGTGTGTGTGTGTGTGTGTGTGTGTGTGTGTGTGTGTGTGTGTGTGTGTGTGTGCACATGGTAAACCAAGAAAACGTAGTCGAACTATTTCCAAAGAAAAAAAACGTCTATTGCGCGTATTCGGAACACTCGAATTTTGCCGTCCCCCCCTCCCCGAAAAGAAAAAAAGAACAAAATCATAATAACGTATACGCAGCACGCAGGCCGGCTTTGGTTTCTTTTGACGTGACGACCGCGACGGGCGGCGTTCTAAAAGCGTTTCCGGCGGTCTATAACGGAAAGCGTTGTCCGGGCAATCGGGAGTACTACTCGGTCGGCTATTCATTCGCCGGGTATAAATAATAGTAATATAATAATAATATTATACGCAGCTAATAATAAATCGAGCCGCACGTATCTGCCGCCGCCGTCTATGCAGCAACTCAAAAGTTTTCACGCATGACTTCACTAACAAGTGCGCGTTCACCGCCACGAGTTACTATGTATGTGTATGTGTGTGTGTGTGTATCTAAGGGGGAATCGAGCCAACGTCGCTAAATCTCATTTACATTCATAATTTCATATTATTACGATTACGATTATTTTATGCACGTGATTTATTGCCTCGTTATTACACGAGTACCTATACGATATATATATCCATTGTGCTCGCGTAATATCCGTGCTAAATAACGATATTATTACAATACTCGACGGCGAACGAATTATAATAAATAACGTTTAAACGCCGGTGTATCGTCGTCAAATTATGTACGTGTAACGTACGCGATGACGACGATAATATTTAATATAACGCGTACTCGGGATAATGCACTTATAGCGTCCCGTCCGAGTATTAAATAGCGAGTGTGCGCATTTGCCGGCACGAAAACGCCACTGACCATGTAGTCGGCGATTTTTCGGAATAAACCGTAAAACGCGTCTCGTATAATTGCGCCTATAATGGCGCCGTTTCGCGTCTATACGAACTCGTATCGTGCACAATGCGTATTGTACGTGTGTCATCCGAAAATTCGCGTCCTCTCGTACATAGTGACGTAGTATTGCGCTTCGCTCGAGCGTATAAGACGCGCAATTTATTACAAATAAAACCGGCGTACCGGTTCCGCGACCACGTGCCCTCTCGTGTCCTCGGACCGGTCGTTAATATTGTGCGAACGTTCGTGCGTGCGTGTGTGTGTGTGTGTGTGTGTGTGTGTGTGTGTGTGTATGTATGTGTGCCGTCCGTTTGGTATCCGCCGAAATACATTACACCTACGCGACGAATACCCGCGCGCAGTTGTCGAACAAATTTATACGGTTTTTCCACATAAATCGCGTCGGTATCGTGCGCAACAACACCAACTGTGTTTACTTTGTAAACGAACGTTCGAAGTATTTTTTTATTTCTTAATACTCGCGTATAAAAAAAGAAATATAAATTATTGAGTAAAACATGTCGCATATTTACATACAATATACACGTATAATCTGTTTTCGACGAATATCGGCATCGGCCACGTAAAATCGCGTTGACTAACGCACATTTGAATATCTAAAACAAGTTTCGGACCGAATACAGGCGGCACTTTATTATCCCGTTGCGTTTCGCGCGTCGATCATTATCATAGATTATATTTCTATACTCGAGCGCGTTCGTTAACGATAACGTATTATGGACAGAGCCGGCTTAAGGACGGGAGGGGGCCTAACTACGAGAGCAATAACCCGGGGCCTCCCGAGGAGACAGGGCTCCAGAAAAATTTTGGAACGGTCGTTTTTTTTCTTTTTAGAAAAAGACTATACTTCTTGTACTTGTAGTTACAATTTTTGACAAACGTAATATACACGTACGTATAACATTTAAACGAAATTATTGAAATGGCGCGTACGTATTTTTGGTAAAATTAGATCCTCCCCTCCACACCAAATAAAAGGTTAGCCTTGGACCGTTGATTTCATCAATCTGGCTCTGGTTATAAGTATAGGTATACGGGTGATCTAGCATCGTGCGAATGTCGATTACCAAATAAGTCCAGAATAATACCGAACCGTCGGGTACACATTTCCCGTATAATTTGTAGGCGTAATCCGACGTGAACGTTTTGCGCAGAAAATTATTTGAGTAAAAAACGCGTATATATCGTTTTATTAGTGTACTTATTTTATAGTTGTAAAACGCAAAGAAAAAAACAGTGCGTTTTAATGAATCTATCAGATGTATATATATATATATAAAGTATTGTACAAAACAACTTTAAGATAAACAAACGGTGTTACGAACGGATAATAGTAAATGATAATTTGAAATAAACAAACAAACCGGAGGTTATTTTTCATCGATATTGAAATGTTGACTATAAATAGGTTTGGTTCGGTTCGCGAAATGTTTATTTTTCTGATGCCGCGATAATATAATTACCGTAGCGTGTATGTTTTCCGTTTCAATCGTCGTAATATTCGAAATATGTTCGTTTTATTCGCGTTCAACGCGGCTATTATTCATTTCAAAAGAAACGTTTAAAACAAAAATTGCTAACAATAACGAAAATCGTACCAAAATATATACAAGATTTCGATTGTCGTTTAGATTTCGAGATTCGGGTAAGTTTGAATATCGACAAAATAAACTACTACCTACTAATCAACGTTTATTCGATACACGTGTTTTTATTTAATCGCTCTGGAAAAAAACGTAAATACTAAACCGTCGCTTTTTTAATATGTAAATGCCTATCGACCGTCTATTTTAATTTATATTATATCAATGTTAACGGATACGTGATCTTGTCGATTTATCTATTAAAAACAAAAAAAAACGTTTATTTTTGTTACACATACACTATTAGTTAGCGTTATAAAACAATTGTAGATCTTATCTACGTACACACCAGGCCGCCATATTGCATTTAATCGTAAACGACAGAGTTAATTTTTTTTAAATTACTTATTTATTAATAATATAGTTTATTAAAAATGCCCTTATACACCCGGTATAATTTAAAAACTACGTTATAATAAGTACTAACGTCAAATTCCAAAAATGAATTCCTCGATTACATACGAAAATAAAACGAATTTTTCGAATCTTTATTTAATATACTTGTATTATATTGGGGCGTACACAAATAATTACGATTTCGCTCTTTATTATCGATATATTTCAATAGATCGTATATTATTATTGTTGTTGTTGTTGTTTTTGTTGGTGTTGGAAGTTGTTATTAATATTATTATTATGAATATTTACGAATAAATTAGTTTTTTAATACAACGAGGAAACGGAAAAAAATACATAAAATAAACTCTTCCTAACATTTTTAACGAGTATTTTTTGCCCTTAATATTTCGTGGAAGCTTCGCTTGAATTGTTTATAACGGGAAAACATCGTATCAAAGGTGTTTGGAATACAAAATAAAAAATAAAACGCCCCTACGCCCGTAAATCAAAGCTAATAATATTCTAGAATAAAATATGAATATTAGTAGTTAAGTTGTAATAATTATATTACTTAGGACCGTGGTCGATAAACAAAAACGGTATTCATAATAATTGTTCGTATAATCGCACGACGTAAAGTGTACGTCCGACATTCGTAACCATTTTTGGGGCACTGATCCTTAAAAGATACGAAACACAGTTACGGTCCTCTTCTCTCCAAGTAAAAACAATGGTTGTTTTAGATTTGGTAGGTAGTGGTACCACAACGAAGCGTATTATTTACTTATTTTGTCCGCGAACACAGTTTCTTATAAAAGGAGCATTTCTACATGTAGCGCCACTTCCCGGTGTCAAATCGTATCTAGTTATATGACACGTTTTTCGGTATTCTCGACGATTTTTTTATAGTATCCCGGTAAATTCACGCCCGAGAAATTGCGAACCCCGGTAAAATTGGCGACACGTACGATTTTCGTCAAACCGATTTAATTTTTTTTTTCTGTATTTTTCGCTTACGTGTAAAATTTTAAAAATAATATTTCGAAACGCTCAAACGTTTTACCTATTGTTCTTTTATAATAATAAAACGATGTATAGTAAAATAGTTTTGTCGACGAAATTCAACCGATTTTCGTAAATAATTTTAAGCATATTTTCACGTTAAAAAATGAACGTTCAATTTGACAATCAAATACGACGTTTACTTTATAATATTCTCACGATATACTACACACAAAGTATATTATTATCAAGTTGTAGTAGCTGAACATGGCAAACGTCGCAATTCAATTCGAAAAAAGTGTTTGTGGTTTAATTCTGTTTATTGCAGACATTTTGGGTACGTTATATTTTTTGTTTCTCCGTTTAGTTCACACACTTATCGTAAATCAGAAAAAGTTCCAACAACACATGGTCAGATCACATAGAGCTGTCCAAGTGACAGAAGCGTGTGTTTTCCGAACTTCGTCCACACGCTCGTTACGGTTGTCTCTGTGCTTTGTCGATGATTATTGCAAATGTGAGTAACCGCGAAAACCGCAAACGTTCGAATTCGAATGTCATATATCTATCGGAATCATTGGGACGCGTCACGACTGTATATCTCCGTTAAATTTTCCGTTTAAAATTGTAGCTTCCGCTATACTATAACATTTGCAAGGCGCCGATTATTTCTCGTTTAACGCCCGTATTCAACCGACAACGTTGGTCGAATGGGGTTCGTCAGTGTTCCCCGTAAAATTTATTCGAAAAAACTCGTGATCCACGTTCGGCTGTGGTAGTAGTAGTAGAAATAGTAACGATCCTACACGATGATGAACTTAACCTCGCGCATGAAACATCGGCGTGTAATTCACTACGTTGTTTGGAAACATGAATTTTACTCGCGTACGTTCGCCAAGAAACGTTTCCATTGGCAAATGTCACCTGATACCATGATTGATAACGGTTCGAGCGGTCAATATAATTCTTACAAAATCGCTTTTCCACTCGCGTAACACGCCGCTAGTATTCTATTCTTAAATTTAGCACTCCGTCATAATTTATCCATTCCTCCAATAATCACGTGTACACGAATAAAGTACGTAATCGTAATTAGTGTAATAATGGGCGCGTATCGTCGCATTATTATGCACCAAAATTTAAATTAGCGTGCAGTGTTCGTCTAGATCAAGCGGTACCTACTCGAGCGGTTTTCAGTATTGTTTTTCGTTGCTCGACTGTTTCAGATGAACGGGCTTGAGTGGCGCGTACTCGAAAGGTGTCAACTTCTGCTTCCCGTTGTTCGTCAGTTTACACGTTAACGAAATGTTTTTTTTTATTCGTCTTGGTGCTAAATCATTAACGATATTTCTTCTTAGTCTATCAGTTGTATAAATAAAAATGTTTGACGTTTTTCTAACAGACTAGCACGCAATATATAATTGTTCGTATGAAAAACATTGATGTTCAAGATCCAATCCGTATATGATCATGGTTCGTCCCTGTGACTTATTTATAGTCATCGCAAATGCCTAAACCTATTGGATGTAGCATAAGTTTGAAATGGTGCGTCGGTGAATACCGTTGAAACGCGTGGAAATTAAACATTGTCTCATGTGAACTTTACGTGTAATATTGTCGCTTCGATTACATTTCCTATAATTTTTTTAATTACTAATTTTGTTCCATTGCCAAAGCCTGGTTGGGTTTATGCCTCCAAACAAAATCATAGATAGACAAGTTTTCAAACGTAAGTTATGAACTGAAAATCCCAGTAAATCGGGTGTGTTCATTAATTCAGCGAGATAATTTAAAATTTCATATTCATCTTATTAATATTTCATATTGATTTAAACGAAATTAATTCACCAGGAAACATTTCTTGTATTGTAAAGTTGATTTCGTCAACATAAACATTTTTAGCAACCAAAATCATTTGTTCACGTATGATGGTTATTATAATAGTGACAATAAATAATAACAATTGCAATAATATTAATAGCAATTGTTCTTCAATGTGATTATAGTCACATCTTGTATTTACTTTTTCTTCTTCATTGTCTATAAGATAAACAGTAGGAATTTTTGGTCTTCATCAAGTATGGGTAATAAAGAACCGATTTAACGATAAATTTGACATAAATTTTCAACGTCATGTCACGTCGCGTATTTTAAACTACGTTTGACGCTCTAAACGATGTCATTCGAGGGTAAGAATTAAATTTTCCAATTTCTTTTTTCCTACAACAACTTTGATTCTGTAGTAACACCAGATATAAATATATTCAATATTTCAGGTCCTGGATTCAATGAAGATAATACAACTTTTCCTAATGCGTGACACGTTTCAACTGATTCAATTTTAAATTTCAATGCGTAACGATATTAACGTTCTTCATTCATTTCGCCCACAATAATTTTAGAATGTGAGAAATATTCTATCTTTGGATCATATTCAAACGCAAAACGATTAAACAATGATCGTGTTAATGCACTTGCGTAATTTCTCGATTTTGGTTGCCTTCGTGTATCAATAACATATTCAGACATTGATGTTAAACTGGTATTCCGTTATCAACGTCTTAAATTATATACTCGCAAATGTCGGTTACGTTGGTCTTCATTTTCTTGTGATCATATCTATTCCATCCGAATTCTTATGTTTTCATTTTCTCGAAAATACTGTTCTACGGTTCTACGTTTTTGTGCCAGCTGTACATTTCTATTCTACAGTCATGGGTCGATCAATATTTGATCGCCTTTTTTCTTTTTGCGTATTTCTAAAAATATTTTACAATGTTTCATGACACTATCGTCAATTGTTTCGAACGCCACTTGTAATATTACAAACAACTTCAATTATCGCTGTTTATGTTTGATTCAATTCGAGCGTGTCATTTTTCACGGGTGTTTTACTTATCTAAAAATTATAGTTTTACGACCGTGCGCTGGTATCCATGACAACGTGTTGTTGCGATAAATAATTCGGTATTATAAATAATACACGGGAATTTTCTGTTGTGGAGAACACGCGCTGTCAATACCCAACAAAATAGGTATTGCCGAAATTCTCGCCGTTCCCAACAACCCCTAAATACCAAATTTTGTGGAAATCGGCTGAACGACAAGAAGCAAACAATCAGTCATATTTTCATCCGTCACTGTATCGACCGATTTAAACGAATAACAGAATTCACTCGAAATTTATATATACGTGTATATATATATATATATATAGAAAATATAGAGGCTTGTATGTGTATTAGCGTATAGGTAGTATAATTGTTGTACATAAAATCTAACGGACGACACCCTAAAAGGATTTTCGGCCGAAACGCGCCGACGAAATACGGGCTACCTACGCGTGTACATACGCGCGTCGTTCTCCGAACGACAAATGTTTCCGGTCACCTCCAAATGGACTTTAATCACCGTATTCGCGGAAATTCGCTATAACAATAATAATATATTCAACATTATATACCGTTCCGGTTTTTCGTGCACGCGCTAAAGCCTATTACCATTTGTACACACACATATATCACTTCATTACGCGGAAACGACACACGAGAACGGTGTAGCTATCAATAGTGTCGTGTATATAGCATGATCCACAATCGCACTATAGATCGATAATGATTGGGAAAACGAGTAAAATTTTTTCCCGTTATTGATCCATCAGGGTACCGTGGTCGAGGCGTTCACCGGTCCCATTTACGATGTCGGATATTCGTATCCCGTGACCCGCGCTCACCGCGTTCAAACTTCGCGTTATAAATATTAACGATTATCGAAACGTAAATCCCAGTGTCAAATCCATTACCGACGTTATCAATTATTTCTGGAGACAAATAACCACGAAAAGAAATTTTACGCTTTACTTCCGCTTCAGTTCGACCGATCCCCAACACTGGTCATAATGTATCACGAATAGTACGTGACGAGTACACTATTTTTCGAGTAATCTACTACGGTAAATTATTGTTTACCGTCGAACGTACACGCGCTTTAAATGTTATTTAGTCGACATTGTAGATTATCGATCCGACTTAACGGATCCGGTTTTCACTTTTGCTTTTTTATTTCACCGCTTTATTACGTTTGAATAAAAACAAGGCCACGATCTAAAATACGTTAGGTGAAGGAAAACTGAGTATCGACGGTTGGCTTAATTAAACACGCGTACAGACATCGATGTGCGCAAGTACCAAATGTACTTTTCAACCAATTGGAAAAAGGGCAAAACTGGTCAATTATTAATGTAAAAACCCTGTTTGTTATTTTCCGCTGATTTCGGCTTGTTTAAAAATTAAAATCGAACGCGCGTTCGAGATACAAAACTTGCATACCCGAAGAATAGCGCGGTGAAGTAAATTTTCAAAGCCTTTTTCCCTATTTCTATATTTAGATGAACTAATGTAGTACTTACGCTATATATATATATAGTACACGAGAGTTCATAAGCTGGGAACCCTTTAAAGCAATATGCATATACACACAACGTACACATATTATAATACAATTTACATTGTCACCGTAATTTAATTCATTTAACCGTGATGTAACATTTTCTTTTGGAAAAGTTATTAAAACACGAAAAATCATGCACTTGGATAATCTCTACCAGCGTAGGCTATTATAATCGTTCACTACCTCTATAAAACGATATTTAATATTTTGGGATAACTCCCCCAACACTCAACAGTATAAAAATGATACGGCAAATTTTCAATTTTTAATATACAATGGCTATAAATAACGTACTGCGTCAACATACGTTTTATGTTCAACGCGGAAAAATTGTAATTATATGTACAATAGTAACGGTTATAACGATTGTTATAATACCAATATTAATTGGTATTAATACTAATTTGTCGTAAAGTTATTGCTTTAGTTTTTTGACGGCCCAACTGCACATTACGTGTGCTACAACATCGGCCTATAGGTAACATATATACAAGTCATTTTTACGTACCCCGTGTATCAGGATATGTTTTATCGTCTACAAAAGGTTGATAATTAATCGCCGACACGATTTACTTATTACCATTAAATATTATACGATGTTATCAGGGTTTTGAGTGTTTAATCAGGCTAATTGAATTTGTAGGGGAAAGTCTATATGATATATACCTATTCGAAAACTATAATTATATAACCATAAATCTAAACACGGTCGTTAAACGAATTCACTTACCCGTGGTGCAGTTTATTTACCATTATTGTTCATACGCTATTTCATTTTCGATAATCATTTTGTTGGTATGAAAATAGTGGACTGTAAAAAAATATACCCACTAATCGTTTTAAATAAGAAGTTTTCTTTTTATTTTGCGAACAACGGATTCGGCGTTCACGTTGAAGCTAAGCTATGCACAACGTTCACGCGTTAGGACGCGATAAATCATAAGCGCAGATAAAGTTTTGGTACACGATGATTACACTCTAGTAATCCAAAACGATTTCACTAGTTAATAAATAACTATTGATTTTTAGTTCGCCGTCATTTGTACTGAAAATGTTCATCGACCAACTACGCTCCAGAGTTTTAAACCGTATGTAGTATTTACGTGTTATTTCGCTTCGTCGAATAAAGTCTAAAATAAAATATTATGATTCGTCAAAATTACAGACTAGTTCACAATTGTAGAAGTTAAGGGTAATTAGCACGTTATTATTTCGAATTTTAAGAATATAGAAATCGTAAATATTGATCTAAATACGATAGTGCCGTGAGAAAAAATTTGCTACATTTTAGACGCCTGTGAACAATATTTAATTCATGCATACCTACTATATGAAATATAATTGGAATAGTACAATTTCTGTGATAAATTAGAGTCTTAAAATCAGACTTTCCTTATTTTGTTCAAATAGATATAAAATATTTTTAAAACGTAAATACATTATCGTGAAATAAGTAAAGCATCATTCTAAATCAATTTACATTTACGTGCTTATAAAAAAAAATTGGTTCGTTCAATTAGTTGCTATAGTTTTTAAATATATAATTTTTTTAAACGTTTAAAAATATAAGTACTTCAGAATCTGAACTGGAATGTTTTCATTTCAACGATCACAGCTAACTTACTCTAAGATGTATGAAAATTATTATGAAGGAAAATATAATTACGACTTTTGAATGTTAATATAATGATTTTCCGAATAACTTACTATAAATACGTTTACTTTGGTAAAATAATATTATTATATTTTTACGCTCTCAAATTCATCGACATAGTATAACCAATACTGAAGGAATAAAACATCAAAATGACATTCATCTGGACTAAGAGACATATCGAGACATGATCAAAAAGTAACGAGAATTTTAAATTTTTTTCAAAAAGTATTTATTTTTTTGTCAATATGTATATTTTTCCCGTCAAAATTATTTCCCTTCACCTAAGGCTATGCTGTTTTTATTGAAAATGTATTAGTTTCGGAACAAATTTTGTTACCGTTCGTTTCATGTCCAAAATCATTATAAAAATCGTTTTGCGTGACCCATGTGAAATTCCTGTTTCGTTAGCAACCTCTTTACCGATTAGTCTTCTATTAGCAAATACGACCCCTTTAATTTGTTCACGTCTTCTTAACCTTTCTGAAAGCGTTTTAACCATTCATAGATTCTTGGTTGTAACAAAAAGTAGTCAAACAAATTCTTGAACTAATATACATGTCTTCATTTGCTAGGTAAACGCAAACTATGCGTCGCAGATGCCCCAAAATAAACCTTGTCAGTGCAACTATTACACAAAAATAGTTTGAAATCAATAAACAAGATAGTGTGCGCACAATTTCAAAATTCTCGTTACATTTTGATCACAATTCATATGCTTTGGCCATCGGTTTTTTTAAAAAAATAATTTTCCTGTAGCTTTATCCGGAACGTGTAATTTCAATTCATCGTTAGAAAATTTTGAATAAAATTGATTACGCCAACGTAGATAATTCGTAATTACTTCGAGAAAACAAATACCTACATAATATTAATACAGTAAAAAAAAGTTATTGCTTTAGAGGAAAAAAATTTAGTATAATAATAACATAGACGTTTTACTCTTTTATTAGGTATACACCAAAAGATCGCCTTGTGATAAAAAATCGTCGCAAAAAAATGAAACAAAACGGAAATTTGTCAGCGAAGAGGCTTATATTCCCCGTTCCCCTACTCACCTAGTAGTAAAGATCTTAACGCGGTATGTTTGAAAACTAAAATAGTTGACCGTAACTTACAGTCCAACATCATTACACAAAACGAGAGAACTTAGGAAACTAAGGATAACAAACGTGCGAAATGCGGAAGTGTTTAAGTATAAAGTAGTACCTCGGCTAGTGTCGTATGCGGAGATATTTTGGATGTTCAAACTTTGGATGCTCCCGTGAGATTTTTTTATAATTGTTTTTTTAATTTTAATACGCAATGTTGTATTACACGCGTACATCTTATATATTTTGTACTTATGAATATATGTCAATTTTCCAACGTTATATTTAAAACACAATTTGTAGTCAATTTCCTACCAACAGTATATGTTTGAATAATAATTACCTCTATTATTCAAATTGTTATGATATCGACAGAGTAAATATTTTGGCTATCGACGGCAAATGGTTTTGGTTTGTACCAAAATTGCGATTTTCTTAACATTCATATCTTTTACGTATGGTCGATTATTATTTTCCCAATAGGGTTTTATAACATTATAATTTTAAATATCAAGCCGTTATAAATTATACGAAATTTAATTGTTCCAATATACGTTTTGAATTGCATATATCAAAATGAGAATCTTCTACGGAACTTAATTAGTACGATAACTTGTAATTCTTTAAAGTTTTCTTTTTTTTAAAATTAACTATGGTAGTAAGGTATGTAAAGGCATCTTTATGATGCTGCTGTTATTCATATACAATATTCTAAGAAGTAACTACTTACTTAGAATTAAATATTACAATTTAAATTCGAACTTTAAAATTCAAATGTTTCTTTTGAGATTTCAAAACGTTATACCATCATATTCAATAGTCAATACGGTATATTATATTACGTCCTTTAAGTATTTAAAATATATAGTTATTACACTAGACAACTTCTTGAAAACCGTTAAAAGTTCCTCGTACCGATTTATTTTATTTTATTTCGTTTTTTATTTTCATTATTTTCATATTTTATTTTAATTAGCATGTTATTTACTTGGTAAAATTGAACATTTTGTAAAAAAAATAATAACGCTCAACGATTTAATTAAAAATGTTTTTCTTGTATTTCGGTAATTAAAAATTGGAAATCTTTGTTGGTCACGTATAGTGAAGTTGTCTTTATCTAGAAAAAAATGTATTTTTCCATCGAAATACGTTCAGTAAAGACCTCGACAATTCTCTTCGGTTATCTACTTTCATACGACCATCAATAAAAAAAAATCGTTATCGTAAAAATTTCAACCCCGACTTTGTCTGATAACAAATAAAAAAATGTGTAAATAAATTAATACAAATGATCGTAAAATATTCATTGTATAGGAAACATTTAAATTCGTATATAATGAATATTGACTACGCTCAACCATATTATATTATTGTGCTACGCAAAGGAAATCGGTGAAAAATAAAAATATCTTCGAGTATACGTAAGTGCCCATCTATATTTAGTAAAATTCGTCGCTGTACTACACTTAAACTCAACTACTACTGGTCAACAATTGATATTGCAGGTTAGGTGGAACAGTATTATGGCGAAATTCCAACTCCAAAATGGATATGATGTATAACTGTAGGTAGAATATTTTTCTCCAAATAATTTATAGTTAGAACAACCGTGAATCGTCCTGTGTTTTTAATCAATTAAATAGGTGCACAACACTCTAACAAATTAGGATTTTTTTTTTAATAAAAGCTCACCACACATTTTGAACAATTACGTTAAAAAATAATTATCCGCAATAATATTATGATAAGCGCAAAGGTTAAAATATTTATTAAAAAATACTAAAAGTGCACAGGTTCCTTTACTTTTTCTCATTACTCTGAATAGATAGCTATTATTTCGCGAGAGGGTGCGTCAGAGATGTTATTAATTGAAATTTAAACGGGATGACTCATCGCGTATATTAAAAGCGTTTTTAAGTGGAACGCGTTTAGGCGGTATTGCGAAAAACGAATCGTATACGATAAAACGTGTTAACAACTTTGACTAATGACATTTTCAGATGGTTTCGAAAACAATTAAAACCCAATTTGGATAACCTTAGTTTAAAATATCGAGTCTTAATCGTTAGGCGCTTATATCAATAATATTTAGGACGGGATATTGAGTTGGGCGCATCACTACAAAATTACTTCGAAATACGATTATCGCGAATTTACCGATTTACCGATCGTAAAGTAATTGACACGTAGATGCGAAACGTTGTGTGACGATGACTGATTTTTCAATAACAAAAGGCTAGAAAATTCTTTTGTTTTTGCAGTGGACGCGCGTGTTATTTTCGTTACGAAATGAAATGCGTCGTTTGTTTTATTTTTATTTTTTTAATAAGTGTGTATTTATGCGTAAGGGAATTGTTTCTCCTTTTTGAACGGCTTTATAAGAAGGGGCTTTGCAGCTAATGGTTTTGTGAAAAAAGCAATTTCATAGCATTTTTATATACAGAAACATACAATATTCGTTCACACACACACACACACACACACATATATATATATATATATATATGCACATATATTAATTTATATATATACACACATTTATTTATAAATTTAAAGTCAACGAGATCGGACAACAAGTGTGCGCAAGGAAAATAAAAAATATGACGCGAAATTAAGTGATTCAAAATACTCCAAAGTCCGAATTGTGGTTGTAGAAATCACTTTTTCCTCTCACTTTAAAGCCTAACATCTACTTATGGTCTGCACTACTACAACGCTATGTTTAAATATGTTACTTTTGATCTATACTATAAGGTTTTGAATGAAACGAATAATATATGTATTTGTTTTCACAACGACGTGTTTTTTCCTTTTTTTCTATCAACACGTTTTCGTGTAAACAAAGCTCTGCTCGGATGATCTTGACGTGTGTTACATTCCGATAACAAATTGTATCTAGTTGGTGTGTACCTCATTTGACAAGTTGATCGACTCTCCTTAAGAAGAATAGAAAATAACGCCAACATTTTACAACTACCGGTGAAATTGTCTACGTTCGTTTTAGTCACGGACAATTTTCGTAGTTTTTAACAGTTCCAAATATAGTACAAACTTAGACGTATATAGTATTTGAACAATATTTATCATCTTCATTAATTATAATAAACTATTGACGTCGCTCAAAATCAGTATTCGGACAAAACGATTTTTCGAATAACTTAAATACGATTTTCCAGTTTGAAATAATAATACAACTCCAAAGTCCCTATCTGAATACTTGAGCCAATATCCGCAACACTGACGGCTCGTTATCTTAATTTTTATTTTGATCTTTACGGATACGTTTCTTTTCAGTTGTCATCAATATTCAATTGGTTTATCATATTACACTGTTTTCCGTCTTTTCAAAAGTTTTATTGAGCGTAAGGAATAATTACCGAAAATATTCGAAAAAGATTAGTAATTTGTCAACATATCCGTTTTGAATACGCGCAATTTTGATATTTTAAATCTAAAAAATTATTACAAGCTAAAATCTGTCAACATTTCATCTATATTTTTAAAAACGAAATAAAATCGATTTTTCGTAATTTTTTTGAAAAGTGTGAAATTATAATTCTGTAAAACTACAAAGAATAATAATAATAAACGAGATTTCGCAAAGAAACTTTTTTTTGAAAACAATGATTTAGAAAAAACACACCACCTTGCGTACACCTTCGGGTTGAAATTTAAACGTTTATTACATTTATAGTATCATTACTATCAGTGTATTACGTTTCCGTGTCTAAATAATTATTTTATGTGTCAAAAAATATACTAATACGCGGTCGAATGGTACTAACACGATTAAAGAAAAACGCCGGACGCATTTTTAATTTTCACAAACGGTCCATCGGTTACAAGACCGAATAGGAGTACGTTCCACCCATCCCTCTCCCCTCTCCATCACCGAAACAACTGTTTAGTATTTAAACTATAGTAAACCTATTGTAATCGGATAGAACATTATTATTTATCGTTGTAGTTTACAACGTAAACTTATCGTGTCCGTTATGCGTACTTAAAACATTATTACGTGTCGACGTACGTTACAAAACGTCGTTTCAGTTATTCCGAAAGTAAGTATCGATTTGTTTTCGTAATCGTAATAATGGGCGATTAAATTGAAAAACCTTTCCGAAATGTCGGCCCATCTACGGCCTCGAACTTAATACGGATTCGAATTTAATTTTATTAAATATTAAATAACAAAACTTAAGTAAGACATTACGCCGTAAAATTTCATCACAAACTAACTATATTTCAAGATGTACGATAAAATATTAATACGTAGATAGGTTGGTACTTGATAATTTGCTAAATAAGCAGTAATTTAATAATAAGCTAAATGTATTCCGAATAATCGAACCCGAGTATTTTACGTAATTATTCTGTATATAACGAACGTATATATAAATATATACAAATACGCGACGCGTATTATGCAAATATTAGCGACAGGTTGTTTAAAATAGAATCATTTTATTCAAACTAACGCGCACGTTAATTTACTGTGTTATAGCGACATACGACCGTGAACTCGGTTCGAGCGTTTTCATTTCGTTTTTTGAATTACATCTTTTACTCGGAGCTGGTACACCCACCGAGTTTGCGGTTTCCGTCTACCTAACATGGGCGACGTACGAGCGTATAGCGAAATCACGCTGCGCCGTTCTTTAAGTGTAACGTTTCGGGTCGAATTTAGAGCTTAGTCCTCGCCCCGACCAGCTACCATCCGTTACTAATTTCGAGCTTTAACCACCACACTCGCGTCGCGTCCGTTTTCTCCGAAATTACAATTGTAAATTGACCTAATCGCGTGCCATGACTTCGCTATACCGGCCCGTCCGATAAACTGAGACGAAAAATACCGTCCTTTTAATTATGTCCCGGACCACCCAGTTAAATACAATATTCATCCGGTTTGCGATAAATATTTTAAATATGTATGTATACGTGTAAACATAAAACGCGCGATTTGTTTACAGTCATTATGTCGATATTATTAAGTATTAATATATCCGTCCGGGCGCGTTCGTGGTGGTTATAAAAATGAGATGAAAATAAAAAATAAAACGGGGCGGAAAAATCGCTCGTCGTAAATGTGATAAATCGGCTTTCCTCTTTATCGATGTACGGTGTTCGCGACTTTTTGAGCTTTGCCAATGTTACGGCACGGAATGGCCGAGTAAAAAAAAAAAATATTACATTTTGTCATACTATATGCGTGAGGCAATTTGAGGTTTTACGATATTTCGCGACTTGAAATTTATCATATTTTTCCGCTCCGCCATAACGTTATATTATACCTTCGCGGTAAACAATTCTGGCATTATTTTAACATCCATCAATGTTATCGACGACGACGAATATTTTTATTTTTTTCCCCAAAAGGAATATTCGGCGAAAGGAAACATAATGTTTACTCTCCGTAAAGTCGTACGTCTTCTAATACTTTATTACCGAAAAAAACCCATCGAAAACA
The DNA here is from genome assembly GCA_025469175.1 of Geopemphigus sp. TES_GeoC_2020. NCBI lineage: Eukaryota > Metazoa > Arthropoda > Insecta > Hemiptera > Aphididae > Geopemphigus > Geopemphigus sp. TES_GeoC_2020. Next base: position 66,566 of record JAIPRN010000473.1, on the reverse strand, counting down.
ATAATAATAATACGTAATGAATGCCGTTACATTATATTTTTCGTTACATTATGCGATATTGGCATTTCAATATCCAGTAATTTGAGTATTCGGGGTTTGATAGTAGAGCGTGTGCACGAAAGACAAAACGTGGCGTTCCTGTTGCCGTGTTTGACATTTATGTCGACGTCGATCGATCGAATAAATTGATTTTTTTTCGTTTTCCAAACACGAGCTGTGAAAATTTCGCCGACGTTTTCTTTTCTTTTTTATGAACGAGGCATTTTCACGTCGTTTCAATTCATAAAAACGCTAGTTTAACGTTTCTTTATCAGTTCACGCGCAAGAGAAATATTTATATTTTACGTATGTCGTAACTATTGTGCGGAGAATCTAAAATGAATCGTGTCCACTACTCATCGTTTCAATAAATATTAAGTATTCTCTCTAGAAAACTTGCCGGGGTATTTTTAACGATTTTCACTTCTCTCGCGCTGCCGTGCGAATCTTACCTTAGGCGTGAAGTTCGAGCCGAAATTCCGAACCAAATTCGAAATATCGTAAGTATAGTTTGTAAATACATTGGCTAAACGATAAATTTAAATCGAACGTGAAAATAAGTACAACCTGTACAGTTTACGGATAGTACACTAACGGTATATTTTAGGAACTGTAATTCGTGTAACATTATTTTATTGTTATAACACACCGATAACGGTTTAAGGAATTATCGTTTAGAGTTGACTGATCGGTAATCACAGATCAGTAATTTCCTCGCCGTTTACTCGAATTTCACTTTATTCGTTTAAATAAATAGAAAAAAGCTATTATCAACGAAGCGAATCTATTTCAATATATATTCGAAATATACGTATTATAGTTCTCGGCCGAAAAACTGTTAAAAAAAAAACCGCCCCTCCGAATAAGTGTAGCCGTTACGGTTCAGAAATATTTATATTTCACTTGGTTTTAATTTATATTTATACAAACGAGTGTGTCGTCACATATTTTATACAATATCCAGAATTATTAATATTAAAATGACAAATATTAAAACATTCATTCGTACCATATTTATTTTCCAATTACATTAATAATATTCATCTAAAACGTATCCAATTATAGAACAATTTAAAATACATTATGACGAATTGATGAAACGTTCTTAATTCTTATTTGTGATGTGGCCGATTGAGCGAAGAAAAAAATTGTGTAATGAAAATAGTAAAATCGACTACCGACGTAGTTTATATTAGTATTATTAGTAGTATTAGTTGGTCGTATTGGCATTAACAATCTTCTTTTTATCAAATCGTATATTTTTACAAATTTCTATCGTATTATATAATATTACAATATTTTTACCATTCGTATAAAAACAAAACTAACCTAAAACTTTACCATAATATACCGCACCTGCTATTGGTAAATTGTAACGTTAATTTCTAAACATAACTCACGTACGTATTTTTATGCTCGCGAAAAAAACGTATTTGATTTTATTCGTAGTCAGTATAAACTCAAAACTAACATAAAGTTTATCATCTTTGACCATCGTTTCGAGTTTTGTGGGATCACGCAGTGTGCTCTTCGCAAACTTCAAGAGGATTACGTTTCTCGAATAAAAGTACGTTAAACTAAAGGACTGCCAATCGGATTTTTTTTTTCAATTATGCATACATTCGTATTCGATCACGAACGACGGGGACATATCATACAGGAAACATTGAAGGACGAATGTTAAGTTTTTCTACCGTCCTCATTTATACACTCATATAGTACTACCTTATCGAATAATTATTTTACATAACAGGGTACGACTAATTATTAACTATACACTATCATTATAATTTACCACTTACAAAAGAAAATAAACATACAACAACGTTGGATAATTGCGGAATCTATACCATAAGAATAATATACACGGTCATACTTTTTTTGACTCACGCTCGCTTCGATTATTAAATTTACCAGTTTTTAACGCATATATATTTTTTAATCTTCGATATCAAATTTAATATACGTAATATCGAACGAATAATTAAAACAGGACGAATAAAACGCGCGCACACAAACAAAGAAGACTAGGAATATAACATTCCGTCGAATTTTATCATAATGATAAAATTGTTGGTTTTTCGTCAAGCGCATACGACTACAAGAGAACACAAGATTGATTGTATCGAGCACAATTATTTTTACTACATCTGTTATCGATTTAATAAGCAACGTTGACGCTGATAATAACATTCACTATTATAACGAACAGACTGCATACGACATTAATGCTGTTTAATTTCGTTGACTGTTCCACGTTTTTTCTTAAAAATAATTTTCGGAATACTATAAAAGATTTTGAGCGCAAAACCACTTAAATTTTACGATCCGTGAAAATAATTCACAAGGCATTGTCCGCAGACTATTTGTAAACGATGACGTAGTAGTCGTATTTAGCACAAAACGTTTGTCAAAAACACAAATGGAACTCAGGAACGCTGTGAAATTATTCTGACTTATCGTTTAAGAATCCCTTGATTGGCATTTTTTACTTTTTTGAATATCATCCCTACAATTTTGAACTACTAACTGTTTTTTTACGAAAATACAATTTATATTCTTATACGGTACATTCACGAATAACGATTATCATTAACTAACGTATAAAAGTAAAGTGTAGTTATAGAAATAATAATAATAAAACTATAGTTGAACTAAATATTGTTAGGGGAAAAAATAATAATTTCCCCCGTTACACACTTTCCGAGTGTCAATCCAGATAAATTTTTTATGGTGTAGATAAAAATTTTAACAGATTACTATTTTACAGATTAATAACTGAAAATCCTGCTAATAACAAATTTTGACTACTTAACGCCTGAATTATAATTTCTGGATTAACTTGATAATATTATTATATTTTCAACCTCGAATCCAATTACTCGAGATGAAAAAAAATCTGTATCTGAAATAAGTTCGTGGAAATTTTGTACTTTTTTTGACGCATAAACTATATTAATTAATTTTATTATTACGTATTATATTATTTACAGGAAATATATGACCCGATTATTTGAAAATACTTCAGTCTGAGAGCTTATGGCATATTATGCATTCCTGTTACGGAAAGATACAAAACAAATTACACGAAAAACTGCGTAGCTAGTACGAATATAAAATCGTATAAAAAAAACGCAGTTTATTATAAATATTATTAAAAAATTATTACACAGCGACGGTGTTTGGAACGTAAATAATTTAATTTGTTATTAAATAAATAACGTGATATATTTTCGAAGTTTGTTTTTAAGATTTTAGGTGTCTAATAAACAATTTGTTTCTAATATTCGAAAATTGTTTACGAATTTTAATAACATATTCGATTAATTGGAAAATACTTAAAGATTACGTTTCGACAAACCTGAATGGTTCTATTAATACGATTTGACAAAACGTGATATAATGCGTAAAAATATCCAAAAAATGTTGAAACGCACCAATAACAGGCTGTTAGTTTACTGCCAAAATTGATTAGATGTATTGGAAGATAAAATTGCTTTTATTATGAAATTTGATATTGATGTTATACGAAATGTAAATGTATATCAGATAAATAGCATTTTTTATCACATCATATTTTAAACATGTGTGCGTTAAAATATTATTCAAAGTATAAGTCAAATTTTCTAATTGAATATTTTATCAAAGAACTTGTAGTAAATTGTAATTTTCTTTCATGACATACCATAACCGTGGTATATTTGCCTTAAAGTTTCATAAACATACCGAAAGTATACAATGAATTTTCGTTAAAGGTTTAACTGGTGCAATAGGAAATTTGAGCTATTTTTGTACGTCGAGTAACTTTGTCGTATGAGAATTATTCGCATATATATTTGCGAATATATTTAATCGCGTATTTCAAACTTTTAAAGAGCTTATTTTAATGTAAATGTTTACGTTCTTACGCGCCTGTAATTCTGAGCCTTGTAATCAGGTACATTCATTGTTAATCGACATATTTCACAGTATGGCATGCGAACCGACTAGCCGAAGCGATATGGTAACAATAGGTTATATACACTGGCAAATACGTAGTATTTCTACTCGGCTTCGCCCAACGATTAAATATAACGATTTTTTTACAGTATTTCCTAGTTCAACGTTTATACGGTCTACACGAATATTGCATTTTGTATTTACGCTTAATATTCGAACGTTACATAATCATTCTTTCATTACGACGCGTATATGGCGGATCGAATGGAAATCAAAAATATTAATTGTATGAATCTCAGGATATTTCCGGATATTGGAGGTTTGTTATGGTTTTGTTTTTTTTTTCAAACTTCAGTCATGGTGTAACATTGCCGGAATCGTGACGTACGATTAAACGTAGCGTATATTGTACGATAATATTATAAAGAACGGACGGCAATATTGATTTCCTTAAACGCAGAATACGACTGGACTTTAATTTCCATATAGCGACGCTCTATAGAACAATTTCGACAGGTTCTCTGGTACGCATAACAATATTTTCAATAACCCGTCCGCCGTCGGTTCGATTTCGTTTTTAATTATTACTCGCACGTCACGCGTGTTGTTACAATAATAATGTATACGATTATATATATATATATATATATATTCATAATACGTACGTATGATGTAACATAGAAGTCAGTTGTACACGCGCGTGCACTTAACCCATTGGACACGTCTCTCGAGGAACACCTTTCGTTTCCTTATGTCCGGTACCTGTATTATAGGCAACTAGTACGTCGTTGTACGGGTAGATATATTTGTATATATATATATATATATATATATATAAGTATACTGAGGGTTTATTACAATATTATACGTACGAGGTGCACCTGCGTCTCTATATGACCACCGCGTCATACAAACGAGAATTATCATTATAATGCCGAAACGCCGTCCGTGTTTTATATTGTCACCGTCCGAGAACGTATAGTAAAAATACGTTACTGTAAAAACTTAGAAAAAAAAACAACCACCACCACAAACGTATTTTTTTTACCGTTTTTCCTTCTGCCGCTAATTAATATTCAACGGACGTTTTTTTCTCTTCTTTTTAACCGTCATGTACATGCCCTATCGTATCGTGCAAGACCGACGTAAATAATAATAATAATTATTATTATTTTCATTACGTTTAAACAATATATACGTATATATTCTTCTATGAACAGATGCGTAATAATGATAAAACGATCAGCTATAGGACTCTCCGAGTCCGAACGGTCGAAAATCGTACTTACGCATATATAATATTACATTTGCATATTTAACATATTAGAAATATATTAAACGCGACAAACGATAATGCATATATATATATAAATGCGGTTTATCAACATCAATAAAAAAAACCGGTCGACAATTTAAAAGGTTTATCGATTTCTAGTTGTCGTTGTTGATTTTAACGAAACTTTGACCCGCGATATATTAACGGTACGCAAAACAACGAAACTCCTGGTAATTTTCTCGAGTCCCATTGCGGGAATTCCATAAAAACGGTTGTATTGCCGATTATTCTCCACGGTTTTGTACCCAACGAACTCATATACGTAATATAAATTATAGAATCACGTAAATTCGGCAAACGTATCTTATACGTTGCGCGGTCGTGGTGAAATTTAATCGCAAATCATTAACCGAATCGTTTTTACTTACGTAAATATCAATATTACCGGTTTGTAAATTTCAATACTCGGTGAAACGAAATCAAAACCAAACGAACACACATTTTCACGTTTAAGAGAAATATTGTTTACAGCATTTAGTCATATATTAATCGTCGTGTTCTTTAGAATCGATAAAAAAAAATGTACGCGTTTTATAAAAACGAACAAAATTATTATTTCGACGCAATACCAATACTTAAAATTACGTACGTTTCGACTATACGACGTATGAAATAATTTAATTTTCCAGGAGATAGTCGCCAAAATGCTGCGTTCGCGCAAAAGGTACTAGATTATATTATAATCTACGTGCGCGGTACGTATGTACCTATTACACATCTCGTTTGTCCGCTTTTGAATATGCGATCTTATTAAATTTCAACTGATTATCATATAAATATGATTTAATATTTATAAGTTTCCGTTGACGTTTTTATCCTCGTCGTGTCAAAATAAATTAATCGTTTTTACTAGAATAAATATGTACCGAGACGATAAAAAAATCGCGAACACGGAAGTCCAGTCACCCATTTACTTACCTGTGTGTACATTTCGTATTCCGCGAAGGAAAACAAGACGAATTCCCGGCTCGCGACTCACCGAATCCAAGAACTATTGTCGTGTTTACGCGAAGGGCACATTCGCATATTATTTTTATTAACCACGTTATGCAAGACGACGAAATCACAAAAATAGAAATACTAAACACTAGAGGATATTAACGACTATACTCGACGCTCGTTGAATTAGCGAACAGAACGTACGGAATATATTATTAAGCGATTAAATCAATATTCGTTTTAGAAAAATAACGCGTAAAAGGGACGTTGGAAATTTTCAATCGATAGTTCAATACACATCCTGCCTTAATTTGCCACTTAGAGAACTATTAAAAATCGTTTAAAACTATTTGGACGAGAGATAATTATAAATTGTTATATAACGTGCTAATGTAACGTAACGTATACAACCTACCTCAAGGTGTGTATTTGTCCGACGAAGTAGTAATTTTCGAACAATTATCACATTTTAATGCCGGGCAATAATTTACAATTTTATAATGAATACACAAAAGACAAGGAACCGAAATAAAAATAATAGTAATATTAATCGAACAGCCTTATAACGCGACGAATGACCATGGTTTATATATTATTGTCTGGCATTCGTTATGAGAAGAGTTATAGCATTTCGGGCATATTACATATTGCGACACGAGTAAACGTGACGGCTCTCATAGGCGTTGGAATCACCAACAGAAAAAGATCCATAAACAATCATCGACGAGCTACATAAATGAAACGGTGACAAATAACAAAGCGTTTTTCGTGTAATCGTTTGCAACACGATAAGAAATCTTATGATTTATAACGGAAACACTAATGAAAACACATTTGATTATACCGTTTACGAATAAGCCATTCGACGCCGATAAATAAAAAGAAAAAATCGATCAGTTACAAGCCTATATATATATATATATATATATATACATATACATATACGTATAAATATTTAAAAGGAAATTCTGTTCAATCATTCCAACTTACATACAAATTCATCCTAGTTTTGTCGTCCTTCCTATATCCATCATTATTCCATCAATACAAATGACGCACCGTCGTTCGTCTAAATATTTCGTCTAGTATATTTCGTAAATGTCTCATCTCTTCCTTTTGGCTCTTTATCCCGGTTATATATATATATATATCGATTTTCATTATTATTTCGATTTTTTACTATTAAATTGTCATTTATTGCCGTAAGATAAAATTCGTAAAATATTAATTTTAATATGTAAACACGAATACAGTGTAACGAACTGGAATCTAAATAATTAGAAAAAAGTACGGTTTAAATTTACTTAATTCATTTTATACTGTTATCGTTATTATCAAAACGAGATCTATTCATTTATCCATACATATTTATATAATAAATATATATAATAAACATATATATATATATATATAATGTATACAAATTTTATTGTACAATGCTATAGGTCGTTTGTCTATAAAACAAACAAAATATGTTTCATAATTGTTTTAAAATGCATATTATTTCAGTTACTTGGTTTGAAATAAAATATTACTTTACAGCAAAGAGGTGTTGTCGTGTTTTATATTTATACACAATTATGTATTTAATGTTTGAATAGTACGTTTCTTTTGAAGCAATATGATAATAGCGTACCCAAGATTTTTTTTGGGAGGTTTGCAAGTCTAAAGAACTATTTTTATCCAAACGAACGGAAATACAATTATATTTCTACACTTAAATATATTAATACAAAGCGATTAAGTTCACAAATAATAACAAAAGTTGGTATTCTATGCTTAGATGACGCGTGTCAAGAGTGCGAAGATGTTGAGTACAATGTTTGGTACAAGATTTGTTATCAATTAAATTACTATCATATTGAAATAGAAAACTATTGACAACCAAATATATATTGTGTCGTAAATAAAAACAAATTTGAAATACCGAAATCTAGAAATAGTAATATTATTAGTAATTATTTAGAAATAAATAACATTAAGGACATGCCAGATATATTACCTAAATTGAAATACTTCCCGCCATTTCTGAATATGTTTAAAATTCAAATACCTACCGTAGTTTTGACATTTGTCGTATTATATATTAAAATGGAAATTAAGGGGACAACAGTATGTTTCTATATTTTCCTGTAGGTCTATCTTTGTAATGGTCAATACGCGGCAATACCGTTACATGTATTATACCGGTCGATCCTGCCAGTGTGTAGACATAATAATAAATAATACAAAAATCCATCGAAACGGGTTTTAACGATTAATTTTGAGTTTACAAAATCAGAACTATCATGATCATTTGGGATCTTAATGTAATTTTTCTTTTTCAAATAGTATACTAGCCGATATGATTAGGTTGATATGATAGATTGTTTGGTTGGTTGGTTGATTATGTATAACCATATAGGTACATGTTATACTTACGTAGTGCAAAGTCCATTTAAGTAACTTTATATTGAACTTATTAAGCAATTTTCTCACAATATTAAATGATTTTACGACATTAAATAGTTTTTAAGAACTGAAGTTAACGATTATAATTATTTAATCAGTTGGTCATCTAAGTACGATCTGTGCATGAATTAATCTAAAACGATAAAATAGTATTATCTTTTACATTACATTTGATACTTAATTAGTTATTCCAAATGATCATATTAGTACATTTATATTAAATACCGGTCAATATTAATATAAATAAAACGATTACATCTGTCTTCACACTATTTAGCTTTATCGAACTAATTTCAAATATTATTCATGCATGATTTATACTTATACTTATTACGGAAAAAATTATTTTTACGACTGTACATTATTTTGTATACAATATTTTTTCCTAAATTATTCATAGAATATCTATACAAATTTAAGGAATATTAATATGTATATATATATATATATTGTCGAGTTGCGATTAACTCGGTAACTAAGTAGTACAAGAAAACGTATATACATAAAATATAAACGCCCATGATTATTACTTATTTCTATGTTTTTGCGTGTTTCACGTGTTCCATACTATAGATAGATCTTACGATAAAAAAAAGTCGGGAAGTTTCAATATCACGCATTCTTATTTTCTAATATTTAATAATAATGTGCGTGCTATTTCTACAAAATATCTCGTGAACATTTTATTAAGGAATCAAAAAATAATAAACAAACACGTTTTTCTTTGCTACCGACGTACATTGTAAACACGATTTTTAGTTCTAATAATTTTCACGAAATGTTCTGACATGCTTCGACATTTATCCTCAACGCTGTCGAAATAAATCGATAAACCGTATTATGCATAATTATGGAATATCACAAACCATGTCATTCAACCAAATAAGAACTAAAATAAACGTTTTATTATAATTCAAACTGATATAAAATATACTATACCCACAATACAATAAAATTATTCGAACTTTATACGGTGAAAAAAATAATACTTACGATCTATTTATCGATTGTTCGTTTATTAATAAATAGTACAAATGTTTATTGACAAAATAATTTTTGAAAGATCGATGGAAAATAAATAAAATACTATAACGGTTATATTATCTACTGCATAGTAGGCTAATAGTCATATCTATTAAAATTTGTATACTTCATTATATTATTTCTAATACAATACAACAAAATATGTATACCATTAAAGATTATAGCTACTATTTATAAAGTTATAAATTTGTCAAATAATTTTTAAAAAAAATCTAAATTTTTACTTTGTAATATATAATTTATGAAATAAAATAATAATTATAATTTTTCGTTTTACTTAAAATCACAAGTAATAGGTAATAAGTATAATAATAAAATACTCATTTTATCTTTTACATAACAATATATACTCTCGGAAAAACCCTAAAAGCATTTTAATTTAAGTTATTATTTTTAAGTTCGCCAGTCGTAATAATACAACTTACAACATTCAAAATTCAAAATTATACGGGAAAAAGTTTTATAGATAATTTTATGATATTTCGAACTTAAATCTGCATATTAAACTAACTTTATATATATTTTTGAAATATGTTTATAATTCTATATTTAAACGTCAAATAATTCGTATTAATTTTTGATTAATATGCATATAAAACGGTGGTGATGTTAAAGAAAGTAATCAATATTAGAAATTGTATTAGCGGATAACGAAAAATATTTATTTTTTTTCGAACCAACATTTTATACAAATAATAAAATATAGTTCGTAACATAGAAGTATTTTAATAGCATATTCTTGTGAAAATCGAAAAACATTCTGTGTTCACAACTTTTATAAATTAAACATAATACGAGAAGTATTTATTGAATGTGGGTGGCGGTAGATCAAATATTTAATTTTACATACCGTATGTGAATTATACTGTCAACAAATAAACCTTGTCATAAAAATGATCTATCTATGCCCGTCTTAATAATAAACGCACGCAAATGTATTCAAATAGTTTTTTGTTGTTTTCGCTGTTCGTTATTTTTTACATTTACATTTAACAACGATTTATTTTAACTAAAATATCTAAGCAAACAAGATACACAAAATAATATAATAATGCTCGTATTATTTTTGAATTATTTCGAAAAGTGTTTTAATTAAATTTGATTCAATCGCAATTATATATATTTTTCATATCACCGAAGCCCTATATTCGTATTATTATTGTTTTTATAGACTTATTTATTCATCATATCCTGTAAGTTAAACTAAAATCGGTTTCGCAAAAACTGTCAATATTCCTACACAACCATTTAAATATTGATTATTTTTCAATACCGTAGACAAAGGAAGCACGTGTCCTCCGTCTCCCGGAACTTTAATTTCCCTTTATTTTATTAATAATTACTTCATAAATATATGTATTATACAAAAATTAATCAGGACTTACAAATTTCGGCTATTTTAATTATTCGCTGAATTCTATTATAATCTACGTTATAAATAAGGTAATTAATGTCTAAATAATTATACAAATTTGTATTAAATTATTTTATCGTTATTGTTATTATTATATTTCCATTCAATTTATTCAAAAGCAACCCAATTACGTTATTAAATAGCGTACACTTATATAGGTTTTATATATGGAACCAACGTTTATGTATACATTATATATGGATGTCTATACTCGTGCGATATTAATTATTTAACCATTGAACTCGAATGTCTAAGAGGGTTTCGATAATTTTATTTTATTTTTTAAGAAAATAAAACTATGGGTTTTCTTACGGCGTGGTATATAAACTCTATTATTACATTGTTTCTAAATATATATATATATATGATAATAACAATGAATGGCGTGCGTATTTTAAATTATTTCCTTAAGAAGAGTTTTAAAAACAATTTTATAATATTTATACAATCATATTCTAGATAAATATTTAATAAAATTGATTAAATTTAAATGTTAAAAGGTAACAATTAATGATGTAGATGTCGGTTCGAATGGTTAAATTGATTAGGTATTATAATTTCATAAAATTGAAATTAAAAGAAAAGATTATACATTTGAATACAATGATAAATCACTCTTTTTAAAAATCGATTTTGAGCGAAAATGCGTTTATTATTGCTTGTTTTTTTTTTAAATTTAAATTTACGAGCGTTAAAAAAATTAACGACAACGCATTTAAAAAATTTTGTTTTCATATTGTTAAAATATTACGCAATTTCGTCTATAATAATCATTCAAATTCTAAATACAAAAGAGATACATATCGAAAATGTGTGGACGATTCTATTTTATTTTGTATTTATTTTTTTCACTAACTTTTCTCGTACATTTGAGAAAGATTGAAAAGTGAAACTATCTGCCAGATACCAATATCGACTAGAATCAATTCACTACTAAAAAGTAACACGTGTAAAGGTCAATCGAGTATCCCCTTTTCTTCTATACAAAATAGGTTCACAACAGATTAAAAATATACCAACACAGTCTTCGCTTCGCTCAAAATCTAAAAAACGTCGAATTGTATAAAAATTCTAAAACAAAAATAGCCGTTGTCATTAATCGTATTGGTATGTGATTGAATATCACGGAAATATTAACGTGAGATTTCAAATATATTATAAATTATAATTACCATGAGGATAAGTCGACGTTCATTTTGCAAATATAAAATAGTTTATACTCTGTCGGCAGTAGTAGTAAAATAGATACACAGTTAACATAGGTACACAAGCCGAAACATTTTGTAATTCAAAACTACCGAATCAATAATAAACCAAACGCGTGAAAGACGAAAAAATACGGCTACAATTGATTATTTTTTTGTATCGTTTGTTTACTTATTTTCCGGAAAGTCGCGTTATGTCGGATTATGTTATACATTATATAACGATATATGCGTTTTATAATCCGACACGCGATCCCGCACGATTATTGGTCGCCAATATATTTTTTTCCATTTTTTACGTTCGAGTTCGAAAACCTTCCACATTAAGTAAACCTTTCTACACGGCTAATGACAATAAAGGTGCCTTCGCACTGCATTGTGTCGTTCACTCGTTCAAATAATTACGCGACCCCTGGTCAGTATCTGCTTAATAGCAAAATCGATTGTCCGTTATCGATTCCTCGTATAGTATTCGCTAACGTTAGTTAGATTTTAATTTTTAAATACCTCGATGGGGTGCCTAGCTAGTATTACAAAGAGCATCAAATGGTCCATCAACGAGTCAGTTACAACTCGCAAGTGTCTTAGGGTACACAAATTATATACTTTTTCGATAGTTTGTATGTACAACAATCTAAACGTCGTACGTATATCTCGACGGAATGTGGAACGCGAACGTCGTGAACTATACGGTAATACGATATGACGTACGCGGTATTCGATACAAAAAAGGAAGTATAGAAATCAAACTAGCGTTATTTTAATACGGTAACCGTATTAGACGATCAAACGTTACTCCGCGCGTTGAAGCACGTTTTCGACTTGCCGGTAAAATTGGTAAACGCGCGGTAATTGATAAAACGTACAAATCCAATCAAATTACGGCCAATTTAAGCGGTAAAACAGACGCGTTCCGGGCGACGATGGTGTAATAATATCGCGCGATCTTCTATGTGGCCGTGATACGCATCACGCGGATTGCGTGATGATGTGACCGCCGTCGTCGTCGCATTCGCGAGCCCGCCGTACCGGGTAAACATTGTTTTTCACCAGCGGTACCGCGGTCGGCCGACAGACGTCAGCACGGTACGGTTACGCGGGTCTCCGCGACACTGCTGCTGCTGCGTCGTCGGACGCGACGGCGGACGCGCGCGGGGGAAAAAGAAAAACCGGCTCCGCCGGCGGAGACCCCACCGCGTCCGCGTGTGACCGTTCGTCGGCAGTCTCAGCATTCTACCGGTGCCCTTCGTCGTGTGTCCTGTGTTTCGTGCGTGCGCTCCGTGTGAAGTCGCGTCGTTCGTGAGCAACCGTATTTCCGGGCGAACCGTTTACGAGAAAATCGAATATTGTCCGAGGGACGATTTTTATTTCATCCGTCGTCGGGAAACGACAATACCGTTTTTTGTGTCGGAAAAATAATTTTGAAAAAATTGTTCCGTCTCACTCGCGCCGCGGACCGCCGAATGAATCGTTACTGAATCGTTTCCGCGCGATAGTCGCGCAGTACTTGGATTTTTCGTTTTCGTTTCGCGCTACGCGAATAATGTGGTGGTGATCGACCAAAGACACCCGTGCGGAATAATAGCGTCACAGCGCCAACCATGAAGAGAATCCTGCGCGCTTTCGTCGCCGTCGTTTGTTTATCAGGTCGGTGTCGTGTTTTTTAATTCATATTTTCCCCGTGACGCCATCCAATAAAATGTTTATTGATAATCGTCAAAGCGTCAGTCGTACCGCCGATGTCCGACGATTAATTTTTTCGTACGCACCCGTGAAGAAAAATAATATAATAACCGTATCGCGCGCAGCTCGTGAACCGTACGATTACGACACACGTACACGCTTCGGAAGAACGCGCGCGGTCTCGAATTTATTGCGATCGTCTTAAGCTCGGTAAATCCGAACGTGTGGGTATACGAAAAAATATACATTCGGCTGACGATAAATTCCGTTTTATGTGGCAAAAACCGTACGTGTTCCGTTTTTTTTCCTCGTATCATTCGGTCGAGAAATATTTTTACCTGAATTAAATATTATACACTTACACGCGCGCTCGCCACCCCGTCGTATCCCTAGCGTAAAATAGCTCTACACACCGTCGGTCCCGTTCCTGTTGGCACGACGTGGGGAAAAAACGGATCAGACACTACGATATCGTTAAGCAAATAAAATACGCACGCCGATCGACATTTTTTCCCCCATAACGTGCTATTTAACCGTTTTCTCGACCCGATCGCTAAAACGTTTTCAATATCTTCACGTTTCAGTGATCTAGTCTCTCTTTTTTTAATCCCATAAAATTATTTCGGCGGGTACACTTGAAACCGTTGTTTGTATTTTTAACACAACGTTTATCGATATACTGTTGTTATACGGCGTTGCTATAAAAACGTTCCAAGAAGAAAATTAAATAAGAATTTTTAACGTTTATTCAATGAAACGATTAATTTTTTTCTTTTACGCGGTATCCTTCGAGACGAACCTTAATTATTTGCACTCCGTCCGACGCAAACACAAATAACGCTAAAACACGTAAACACGACATATTTTTACGTTTTGTTTTTTTATATTTAAACGGTTTTTTTTATATTCTCTCGATATTTGTTGAGCGTCGTAGGTAACTGTAGTATTTCGTAAAGTGTTAAGTTTGAACACGTTTTGTTGTTATACGTTCTCACGACACGGTAAAAAAATGAAACGGGCAGTGTGGATATAGCATAATATAGTAAATATTATTTTCTGTATTGTATGACGTGTAAATGTTTTCGAACAGTTATAATTCGGAGTTGTAGTGATGGAAATTCATACGGTGTTAAATTCTTAATGAGTTTCGGAACCGATTTTCCGCTTGTCGTGGAAATACAACTGTTTCGGGACGCTTGTACCCGTTTACTCGTCCTTCGTTTCGTTGTTATATTTTTATTCTTTATTATTATTCGCATATTATATTATTTTTTTCGACACTCGTCGTCGTGTTCGTGTATTATTCGTATTATATATGTACGCGTTTTTTTTTAATACGTTTACAAAGATCTACGAAATTAGTTTTATTAAACGGCGATAAAAACATATACCATATTCGTTGAGAACCACTGTAAATCTATATAAGAAAATCGTTTTTCGAAATTTTGGAGTATTACGGGGACGTAAAAATGCACAACTAAAACGTCGTATAGGTAGTATTATATCTCAATACACAACTAGCCGTGTGGCGTGTGCGTGTGTATTGTTGTACAATCCGGTCAACTCGAAGGTCTTTGGTGAACCTATATAAAATTGTATTTCCATCGTTCTTTTTTTCACTCTACTTTTTCTTTACTCGTCGTAAATATATGTGTGTGTGTGTGCGCGCCTTAGAATGACCCGGACTTGGGTTTCAATCTACCTGATGGTTTGTGTACAATTCGACGGACATGTGCATATAATATAATTGTCAATAGGTATAAAAGCCGAAGGAGGTGGAGTTTCAGAAATGATACACGCGTATACTTATTATATTTATTATACTTATTTATTCGCGTGTATATTGTTATTTGTTCTGTAATGAAATCGACAATGTTTGGACTTGACCCAAGACGTCAACAACGCAGCCGTTCAAAAATTCGATGTATTCATAGGTAAATAGCAGAACTTCAATCGGTCGTCATAGTCACGTTCCAGAGGTTAAAAAACGTTTTGTACACTTTTTTTTTAAAAAACGTTGTATACCTTACGACATTAACTCAAATAAGGTTTACTTCCAAAATATATGATCTCTGCCGTACTCTCGTAATTTCAAATTGGTCGCCCGATTTAAAAAAATTAATGTCCAATAATTATTTTATATCGTATTTTAAAGAGAATCCACGTACAGCGAAAATGTAATTTCTACTTTCTTTCAATCCATTCTGGTTTTTAAATTCCTCGTTTGTTAACACTTTTCAACTTAACCCAACGCTCAAGCGTGAAGAAAATGTATTCACCTTGTATCGATTACTCTGTGAACTAAGTGGTATAGTGTGTCTAATCGTAGATATTCATTAAAATATTATGCATTAAATGCATAAAATTATGTTCGAAAATATTTGCAATATGAAGCAGTACCTCAATAGGTAGGTGTATGTAATAATTTTTCTGAAAATATTGATCTTCCATAAAAACCAAATATTTATATCTTGCAAACAAAACACACATTTGTTACGTATGAAAAGATTTCTGTATATAATACAATATCTGTGTAAATACTTTATACGCATATAATCTATATAAAATAAACTTAGTATTTTAACATTTATATAAGTACTTTAATTAGACAATCCTTTTCTTATATAAGTCGACATAACATACACTGACATATTTTAATTTTATTATTCGTGGAAATAGGTTGAACTGAATATATTATAATTTTAAGATATACGTACCTACAGATTTTTGTTTAGTAACCTGAAATGACCAGATGTTGTGTGGTGACACATAAGATTTTATTTCTTCAAAGTATTTTAGTCACCTTGTTTTTTATTATTTTTATTAGAAAATGCACTTAATCCGTGTCTTGTAATCTGGTTGGCAACGGATACTTTCTCTCTGACCGGTATTTCTGATGAATCGTCATCTTATTCCGTGGAATATTATTGAGAAACATTTTATGAATTCATTACGTGTTATGTTGTTAGAATCGAAAATGATTTATTTCGTTTATCTAAAATCATCGGAACACATGGTTAACATCGTTTGTTTTATCGTACCGATTTAATTATTATTTTTTTTTTTTTTTAGTTTTCTACCCAATCGACCGTCTAAATTTGTTCAATTTATTGCATAACAAACGATTCTTTTCCATAGCTGTTTCAACAGTTAGCAGAGTTTTGTGTTTTTTCTTCCTTACAATTTTGTTCTCAGGCGTCTTAATTATTGTCGCCACATGACGGCCCAACAACCGTTTATATATTTTCGCTGGTTGCACAACGTTTTGGTATTGTTCTTGGGCCCCCATGGTGATGGCGCTCTAATTCTATCACCTAGAGTTTAGAAAATAGACTATTTACTTCCCGCAACGAAATATTTCGATACGGTGATATATTATGTCATTTATATCTATAACCTATATTAAGTATCTGATCTAAAAAGCTCATTTATATCGTCACAATTTAACAAATTGATAAATATAACCGCTTATAATAAATCCGTTTTTTAAATTACTATATACGTGAATTGACTTATATGTAGTTTTTAATATCACGTCTATTAATTAACCCAACAGATGATAGGTCTAAAGAAAGGTTTCGTAATACTTGGTAACAGTTAATTAGGTATATGATGTTATTTTAGACATACCACGAGAATATACATATTTCTGGTCTTTAGACTATATATATAGGAATAATTTGTGTTCTTACAAAACTCTTAGAATTCTCGTTAATTTTGATTCTATGGTCGATTTAGGTTTAATTGTATATTGCCTATTGTCTATTGTCACTATTAGGTGAAATAGGTTAGATCATTATGGTTTTGTAAGTAACGACGTATTATTGTGATTATTGTCACAAAACGTTGAAATTAAAACCGAGAGAAAACCGCGGGCAATTCTTTAACGACTATTTTTGAGCGTTATAACTTTTTGTAAACTATAGTCTCCAAATCGTTATTGGCCTTAATCGTTTTCACACGTTATGAAGAAATTATGTAATGTATTTAGTTGTTTGATATATATATATATTAATATATTCCTATATTAATTCCGCTGTTCTCGATAATTTACATGTTATTGTGGTTTCGTATTTCTTAATCATTCACTTATTTTGTAAGACCATGTGTAAATTCACGGAATTTGTATATATGTGAATGGAATATAACTAAATCTCGGTAATTATATTTTTTGAAAAGTGCTTTATATATATATATATATATATATATATATATAAGTTATATCGTCCAAATATATTGTGTTTCCAATTATGATGATACGAAGAAAAAACCAGTTGCATTTAAATAATATCTTCCCGGCTACCGTTCGGGGTCGATGGGGTTGAAATGCGTGTAAATATTCAATTTCCCGGACGATAAATCAGACTACACGGCCATGTTCTCTCACGCGTGCCTACACAAGACACAGAGGACCCCATCGTAATAAACTGTCGACACTAATGTCGAATCTCATTACCGTGGAATAAATTTTCGGACCCATAACACTAAAATACGAAACGTTATTGCTATGAAAATTTTATCCGACACACGTCCGTAAATGTGTGTAAGCCGTGGGCGTTAGTATATAGTAGAGACGTTGAATATATATACGTATATGATATTTTTAGTTTCTTTTTTAAACTTGAGCATATACGTACGTATATATATATATATATATATATTTTTATAGATATATTGTAATAAATGTTGCCGAGAAACTGGTTTTACACGATATCAGGAACCAGTTTCAGTATAATGTAATAGCGGACGCCACACACGCTTATTATACTTAAGGTACGTGCGCATACGTGGGTTGTTGCTATGGCGGGAGCATGATGGATACGGCGCCGGTCACGAGACGATTTTTACTACTCCCCGACTCTTAACCCACCAACCTGCCTCTACGTCGATCTTTATAATACCTATATTATATTTATACATGTATATACGTATGTATAATGTATATTTACCATTTAATATATATATATATATATATATATATATATATATACGATACGCTAATGACATTAATTTGCGACGAGTCGTTTAAAAATCTTATATTTATTCCGTTCGAAGATGAGCAAAATCTTATCGTTACTAAACATACCAGTCTTTTCTTTTCTACGAAACGTGTGCATATATTATTATTTTTGTTGTTATTATATATATATATATATATTAAACGGTGAACGATTAGCGAGCGAGCACGATTTTTTAAAATGCCAAAGTTGTGCAATCGTTCCCGCAACAACATAAAGCTATGACAACAACTACTACTGTGATTGTCTACGGTTTGTGTGTGTGTGTGTGTGTGTGTGTGTGTTTGTTTGTGTTTTAAAAGCGGCGACGGTCAGACGCGAGCGCGCGCGCACGCGCGCGCGTGTATGCGCTACGGCAGCGGGTACGAAGGCACACGACTTGTCGTGACCGGGAAACAATGGACGGTGGCAGTACGTTTGCGGTCCACCACCCGGTCGACGACGCAGGCGGCAGTCGGACCAGTTCGCGTCCATTAACCGTCGTCGGTTTAAGAGTGTGTACACGACGATTAAATAGACTTACGGACGACGGGAAGCGGAGGGGGAAGGATATAATAATAATAACGATAATAGAAGAACGTAAAGAATGGAAATAAAAGAAGGAAAAAAATTGAAATAATAGTTTTGTGTCCGTGCCACGAGCCGATTCAATGCGTGACTGGCGACAATACCGACATCGTACGGGTCCGCGGGATGATCAAGTCTTATAAAATAGGGTGCTAATTGCAATTTGCAAGTTACGCGAAAGACTAGGTGACGACATTCGTTTTATTATTATTGTTTCTTTACTGTTTTTTTTATATTGTCCAAAAAACGGGTTGTCACAGAAATGTTTGCGAATATTACTTATTATCGTTAAGATTACTATTACGAATAATTCATGATCGCTGTATAGGTGTAATTGTCTGTCAAACGTACATAATCCGACATAGGTTCGAATTTTTTTTCCAATGTTTCCAAAATTCAATACCATAAAGATTTTAACAAAAACTTAAACTATTATAAGAAATAATAATAATAATTCGACAAATAATATTAATGTTGCATTTTATTTTATTTGACGGAAAATTCGTTTTTTCTCTTCGTTATTATTATTTTTATTATTAACGCGCATAACCGAAGCAAATAGTAAATACCACTTTAAAATAAAAAAATATTTAATTTATGAACCTTAAAATATCTAAAGAATTTTTCCTGCTTAATATCAACATATACTCATATATACTTATATATATATATATATATGCTAATTATTTACTATTAAACGTGTTTATAAACAATTTCCTTTCGAAATACAATAATTAGTTATGTAGTCAAAGTTACGCGTATATTACATATTACAATTAAAAATACCGAAAACTGGACGAAGAACGTGTTGACGTGTATATCCGTTTCGGGATTTTCGAAAGTTTTTCATATTATTTTTCCCTTGGCGTCTCTAAAACACACCCATCATCGTTCACCTCCTACTCATTCATTACAGGCCCTTTTCGGAATATTCAATTTCAATTGTTTTGACTCTCGGGGTCGAGCCTGCAAATCCTGCGGGGTCGTAATAATACGTGTGTGACACATATACACACATCGCGTATACAAAAAAGCGACCATCTGCCAGATTGCTTTTTAATGTTATCCCCGAAGCGATTCTCTGGGATATTTTCTACGGCCACCCCTGTTTGTGTAACCCGTATATGCAAGGAAAATAATATTGCTTTATTGCACATTTCTCTGTAAAGTTAGAATATTATTGCATTATTATTATTGAACGAAACTGATTTATTTTTTGACGCCGGTTAACTATAAACCTGTTTTTATACTTACGACTATTTAATAACAAAAGTAAATAACACTGTATTCTTATTAAAAATTTACCAAATAAATAATATTGTCAAATAAAGATATCTTCTAACTCGTTTTTATCTTCAATTTAATTTATACTGTAGTTTTTTTTAAGAGATTTTAATACGAATTTTTATAAATTATTATGAGATTTTTTTATTATTACTCAGTCATTTAAGTTATAAAAAGATGAGAACAAACTGAAAAATAAAAATATACTTTGTTTATCAGTTGCCCATTATATATTAATAATAACTATTTTAAAAGCGGATACTTAGATAATTTAAATTCAGTTTATAATATTTAAAGTGTAATGCACTAGTCAAATTTGAAAAGTTTCATAAAAAAGAAATATGTTCATTCATACTTTCTTTCATATATTTTCTATAATACTATTCTCAAGATACTGGTGACAAAATATAATATAAACCAACCATTTAAAGCAATTCTTGGATGTAATTTGTGAAAAAAAGATTATCATTTGAATAGGGTATTGGCTAACTGAAATAGAAAATAATATGTTAAAAGTGCGTTTTTTTTAATTATATTAATAATAATAATAATTTCGATTATATCATTGCTGTTATTGTATGAATCATAAAATGATTAAAGACCATTTTGTTTTTAATTAATTATTTTGTAAATAAAACAAAAAATAAATAAATAATCTATTTTTCTACTAATTTTTTTCATTAGAAATTTTTATATTGTACCTATAAAATGACATAAGGGTTAAGAAGCAATTATTGTGAGCGTAAAATGTGAATAATACGTTTATTTTTATAATAATAATTTCCAAGTGCATATCTACATAATTAACGGAATGCAAGGGTGGACAAATAAGGCATCCATTTATTATTCCAATATCTTCAAAACATAGTTTTCCCTTTGTGATTGCAGTAATTTCGTTTGGACTTGTTTTTATTTGTTATTGAAACAATAGCTTTTTCAGTAAAAAAATTTTATATTGTGCAGTACACAAACTGTAATATGGGTACTATATAAAACCGGTTCTAACCAGATGCGTCTTTTGTACAACCCATGCTATTGACTATATATATATATGTGTAACCCTGCCATAAGTCTGATTAAAAAAAATTATACCAAACAGTCTCCACTGTAGTAGGCGTGCGAGATCCAGTCTAATCACTTGTGATCAATAACTGGGTAAACTAAACCAATATTTTTAACCGCAATTCCGCAACGTAAAATATAATTTATTTGCAATAATCTAACTTACAGAGGTGTTAACTGACCCGATCCGTTTAAAATACGTATCGAATTTGTATTGGTTTTCTTTGTTTATATAGATGTGTATTTTGTACGTGAATTAGTGAATTGATACTTGAATGTTATAGTATGGAAGCCAGGATTATGCTTTTGCATGATGATTGGTGCCCAATGCATAACTGCTATATTTTAGCAATTAAATAATCACCGTAATCTTTAACTAGTTTGTTGTAAATGTATATTATTATTTGAAACGCTAGATTAATGTAGGATATAATATTGTAGACTGTAGATCTATTAAGCCAATTACACGTAAATCGAGCACATGCAGCGCTTAGTATTTGACAAACACACACATACACAAATGCCAGTTATTTTGCATTTTACTCACTTTGACCTGATTGTATTTTTACCCAAGTCATTAATAAACATTCAACTTGGGGATTTTGGAAAGTAACAGATTAATTTATGTATATATGTGTGTGTATATATATATAATAAACAGGAAAGCATATAAAAAAAGAAAAAATAGTAATAACTTAGTCCCTTAGCAATTTATTAGTTTAAATCTTTCGGTCGTTAGCAGCGCTTTGTCAAAAAAACTCGGATCTGCCTCCTGAGAAATGACTTTAGGAGAGTTTTTCATGGTAAAAAGGTAAAAAGAAAGTAAACAAGTGCATTAAAAAGGTCGTTATCAACTTTTATTAATAGAGAGATTTCATGCATTCCAAGCGGTTTCATGCGATATTCACGAAGTGATTAAGAATGAAAAACGGTCATGCAAATATATAGTAACACTTGTTTAATAGTATTTATTACTTGTTGAATAATCTCAATATTATATTGACGATTTGTCGTAGATTAAAAAAATGAACGAAAATACTGTATCATACGTTATATTACCGAGAATATCATAATAATTATCTTTTAATATTCTGGGGACACCCCAGGACGTTGACCCAACTAACTGCAGCTACAGGAGCAACTAAGATTACGGCCACCGTTTTCAATCTCTGCGTACATATGTGTGGCGTGTACTTAATGCAACAGAAGTAGTATATGTTTATATGAAAAGAGGAAAATATTCGATACCCGGTTTTGAGGTTATAAAACAGAAGTGGTTGCTGCTGCTGTTCCTGACAGCCGAGAGTGAGCGAGAAATGCGGTGAAAGAGAGTGAGAGAAGTATAAAAAAAGAAACCAGTGGAACGAGTTAATGTTAAAGCCGACTCTCGTCGTCGTCCACATATAATATCATGTCTTGGGGCTAACCAAACCGCTACACCGAGACCTCTCCTATTGACTTTGACCCGCGGTCATGTGTTACTTTTAAAACGTACGTAGATCCGGCTGTACGAGACTCAAACCGTACCTGCTTTATTTTTGGTTAAGTGCTGCCGATTCTTTCATATATATTTATTTTTCAAAACTATGCACAAAATATTACACTTTATGGTAAAATTATGTAAATTTAAACTACTTAACCATCAAAATAGTCGACACAAATTATTTATTTGTATTTGATATTTTGTTAGTCCAATCCATATCGACAGTCAATAAATCTGACTGGTTATATTTGCTAACTTTTACCGTAGATTTCTAATTTAAAATATTTTTATTTTGAGAGATCAAAAAATTTATGGTATCATTGGAGAATTGAGACCAATGAGATCAAAAGAACTTAACTTACACGGACTTTCGGTATTAATTAACATAAGAAGTATTTTTATGTAAATTTCTCGTACATGTTTGTATGTTATATTATACGTACAACCACAACTTCTTCATCATAGCTATCTAAGAATATTGTGCGTTCTAATAGTTCTAATACTTATCTATAATTACGCAGTTCCCTTGCGTGACAGCTAAACTATTTTATTTTTTTTAAATATTAGTTTAATGGAAGATTTGAAACGTTTTTGAATTTTTATCTTTTCTATCAACATATTACTCGTACATATAAATATATATATTATATACGCGTAAATAGTGCTTCAGCGTTCTTCATTTCACTTTTTCTACGAAACATTAAATATACTATACGTATAGCCAAGACTGCCACACACACTGTGGATGAGTGGATCATGACCGATCGTGCGTGTTTCGGGCCATTCCATTCCGTCTCTATAATAATAATCAAATTAGACGTAGATTTTGCAAAGAGCAATATATATATATATGCTATAATAGTTATAATAAACCCAAGTGGAGATATATGTACGAAAAAATTATTCCCTACAAAATTACACGCTAAAAGAGTCACGTTCGCATATAATTATTTGTGCGTCCCAAAATACCGTTATAAATAGTCGTAATGTGTGGCGAGCACTTCTTCGACGCGGATAAATCAAAACACTCGTCATTTTTGTTGTATTTTTTATATATTTATTAACAAATTACCATTGTTTGGCACGTATACTTTCTATTCTTTACGTGTGTGCGCGCGCGCGTCGGTTATCAAATGGAAAGTTTTTAGTTTTACAAAATGCATTTCGAGGTGAAAGCAAGAGATTCAAAAATGGTGATTGATGTACACCCTACAAGTGATCTCTTAATTTATATGTACATTCAAATATGACACTTGTACCTATTATAGAGTGTCAGATGATTAGGTCTACGTATATTGATTTCATGTTGATACATATATAACATATAGAATTGAAGACTATATATTAATGGAACATACTAATATATGTATATACATATATTTATATATATTCATGTGTTTGTGTATATGTACGTCATATACATAATTTAATTGCCTATTGTTTGTTTTGTTGCAGGTATATTTTGTTATCATGTATAAATATGGTTTTTTTGGTTACTTCGATCGTAATAGCAAAAAAGTGAGTACATATAAAATTACTAGGTTTCCCTTTAATAGTGTTGGTGGTCATCGGTGACATAGGAGAGAGTTTTCTATGATTCTTTTTTTATGAAATCAAACAGCTAGCGAAATGTAAATTATTTTTTTTAATAATGTAATGTTTAAACAAATAAATATGACTAAGTATTTATATTTTTCTAGACAAATTAGCTCGACATTTGTTACATAAAAGTTTGTACTCAACAAAAATGATTCAGATATATTAATTGATAAATCGAATCTCATATACGAAATTTTATCGTAGATTATTATTGATAAAAACAAATATAAAAAGTAAGATTTATTTTTAGATGTTTAAATTCAGTATTCAATTTTATTTATAGTTATAGAATTTCTTCAGCTTTTTACCGGAAGTAATTTATATTATCTTCTCATTAATCCTTTAATTTTATTTAACGACCTCCTTTACTATGATTTCATTCCGGTAATAGACGTATATTTCCGTCAAATTTTAGTATATATCAAAATTGTATTTGATTTTATTTGTATTATTCAAAAATTTAATTACGATGACGTGAGAGAGAATAAGAATATTTACGATGTTTTGCTATATAGAACAACGGACATCCTCGCGGAATGTTAAAAAAATAAAACGAGAATAATATCGATGAACGTTATTATTTACGAGGGTATGATATTAAAGGGATAAACGGGGCCTTTAGGATGGGCTCTGAAAGTGCCGTCAACAATTATGTTTTCCACTTGATAAATAGCACTATACTACGAGAACAAATCCCTAAGGGGAGGGTAATAATAAACACAGGAATAAATTATTTCCATCAACCAAGAATATAAGTCCGATAGTTCGAGATACGTTATTTAGGATAAATTAGAAAAAATACGTATTTTATCATCTAGTTTATACAAATTATAAATACGTTAAATAATTTCGGAAATTATTTTATTTTGTTTTATTATAGAGTTCGTTAATTCGGTATATATTATAACATAAATTTAAATTAATTATGCATTTAAATTTGTATAATAAATATACTTTAACCTTTTTATGTTCTAAAATATTTTACATATAAAATTGACAATATAAGTTAAATTAATGAATAAAAGGATGATATATTTTTAGACAGTTATTTATTTATACATATTCTTTGAAATAGATCTTTATTTCTCGTTTAAAAAGTGAAGAGACCTCATTTCTATTATATCGTAATCTTTTTATAGATTGTTTGCACATTAATATAAATTAAAAAAAACATTTTATTTCGCCTTAAATATTGAAGTATCTAAGCATTCCTCTGTAACGTAATATTTATTTTATAATTAATATTAGTGTTTGATTAGTGAACATTTTAAACGCTCCATATTACAGATATTTTAATGCTTTGTGGACGTCATAATGGGTGAAACGTAATACTCTAAATTAGTGTAACACTTCATCGCTAGGTGTGTAAATTTTTGATGACTTGTTAGAAAAATTTAACAAAGTGTATATTCAACGTCACTATGTCAATTCCATAATATTTGCTTGTCCATATAATCACTTTATACATAAAGCAAACTTCACAAACACTATAGCAAATGAAAGGTATATAAATATAAAATATATTAATCTATGTATCTATATTTTCTGTATACAATTATACATATACAAAAGTTTTAGTTTTTACACACACACACACACACACACACACACACACACATATATATATATATGTATATATTTATATATAAACACTATACCTAAAGTTTACTATAAATATATCCTTAACAGTAAATAATATTGCAAGCGGATATACAATAATTTATATGGGTGGGAGTTACTTATGGAATCAAAAATCTTCCCTGCAAGTATATGACTAATAGTCACGTTTACCATACGTTTACCATAATTTTTGTATCCCAATAAGAAAATAAAGGAGAATCCTATCATTTTAATTTTTAGCCTACAACTGAACGAATTTTCGATGTTATACAAAATAATTTTGGAAACTATCCAAAATAAGGAGAGACCTAACCTGATTAAATCCTATATTCGTTTTATTCTCGTTTCGTTTCCTAATATACACGGTGCACAATGTAGTTTTGGTATTTCCATTCCAGATACTTAAGTATTTACATATAGTTTTCAATTTATATAATTTCCAATCAAATACGTTTATCGTTTAAATAAATGTATACATTACATAACTATGAACAAAACTAATTGAACGTCTTTCAGGAATATCATATAATAATCGAGTTGTTACTATTAGGATATGTCATATTCTCATATCAGTTTATAATGTTCTTAACATATGCTTGTGTATTAAAATTAATCTATAGTAATAAAACATTTAAATTTAACATGACTTTTCAAACTTCACGCTGAAATGTAATCGAGTTATTTTGATTATACTGTGTTTAAGAATAAAAGTTAAATTTAAAATGTTTACCAATCTTTAATCGGAAATAGAGCAGAGAATAAGCGTAGCCGAGATAAGAATTCTTAGATGGATGAGTGGGATAACATGAGAAGATAGGATAAGAAATGAATATATAAGAGGAAGCATAGGAGTAGCGTCAATTATGGATAAAATGAGGGAGAATAGACTTAGATGATTTGATTATGTTATGAGCAGAGAAGACTCGGAAGCAGTAAGAACAGTTATGGAATTGAGTATGGAAGGAAGACGAGAAAGGGGAAGACCAAAGAAGAAGTGGTTGAATACGCTTGAGAAGGATATGAAGATTTTTGGTGTGTGCGTGGAGGATGTGGGAGATCGGGCCAAATGGAAGTTTAGGACGAAGGTGGCCGACTCCAAATAGATGGGATAAAGGTGAGGGAAATGATGACCAATCTTTAATCGGAAATATAATATGAATTTTTTTATTGCGTATTCAATGTAACTAACTGACCGTAAACTTTTTT
Organism: Geopemphigus sp. TES_GeoC_2020; assembly: GCA_025469175.1. NCBI lineage: Eukaryota > Metazoa > Arthropoda > Insecta > Hemiptera > Aphididae > Geopemphigus > Geopemphigus sp. TES_GeoC_2020. The sequence continues at coordinate 38,677 of JAIPRN010000473.1, read as the reverse complement.
AATGAAAACAAATGGATCAGTGAAACTTTAAAGCCTTATTTAATAGATTGGGTTTGTAAGGAATAAAAAAAGTATGAAGTATTTATAAGTCAATTAATTAAAGAATAGTTCAAAACTTTTTCTTCCTGTAAACTATAAGATTTACTAATCTAAAAAATTCGTATATAGGCATAAAAATTCCAATCGTTGTAACAATAAATTATTTTACCGTTGTTTTTCTAATTAGATACTGAAAGACAACATGTAAAAAAAAACTAAAACAAATGTTTTATGGTTAAGGTTAATATAATTCACAGTTTTTAGTTGTAACTTTTTCATCGCCATCGTTCCTATTCCATAAAATGATTGTTACATATATCTAAATAATGAATTGCTGTTTGAACAAGAATTTAAAAAAAGTATGCACTATTTTTATCTTATTGGTTAGTAGGTAAAATAAAAAAATATGTTGGTCACTACTGTAAATAATAGTAGTGATAACAAACAACAATAGCTCCCGTTGCTCTACAAATCCCAAGTCAATGTTCCGGTAACAATTTCATGGTACATAAATATTATTGACGGTTAATATGTTTTTTTCAAAAAAGTAAATATATCAAATATAAAAAGCAGAATAAGAAATATTATACATTGTCATTTTTTAAAATTTTAATTGTCTCATTCGTCTAAATTTAATGTCACTAAATACAACCAACTTCATAAGTATTATTATAAAAATAAATATTATTGAAATTTTTCTGTTAAAATTAAGGCATATCACATATTAGAAATGTTTTCTTAGTTTTGAGAATGCCTAAAGGTTTATACTGGAAGTACGTTAGTCGAAATATAGCTATGAATATTTTTAGTTTAAATTCCAAAAAAATTTTATTATGTGGGTTGTGGGCTCGAAATTTTGTAAACCGTATAGCTTTAGTTGAGAGTACGTGTTACTCATTGGTATGTATGTTACAAATTGGCACTATATTGTGTACGATATTTCCTTGAATAAGTATGAAATTTGAAAGGGGGATGAATACATTTTGTTATCATATTCTTGGAAACTTGATATGTATTGTTGGTTTTTAATGGTAGTCCTAGATCAAACAAATTGTATATAAAATATAAAGTTTCCAACTTTATGTTTTTAAAATTGACAGTTTGTTTTCACATTATTATTTATTGTTTGTTAATCCACCTTATGTATACTTAACAATAAGGGGTCAACGTTACGGCAAATCATACATAGTGGAAGCATCAAACTGATTTAATTCAAAGGTTGTTTATGAATAAGGATGAGAAACAATCGTTTTCCTTGATATTTGCACAGTGTTTGAAATCAAATGTCCGTAATAAAATAAGAACTTAAATGGCGTTTACTAAGATGTATAAACGATAGAGGACATTTTAAAGACAAGACCCATAACCCTTTTTCCGGTCTCCTGATTTTGCATACGTCCGAAGCTATTTCGCCTTATATTTAATGGAGGCATCGTTCCAACCATTATGTTTATATGTGTATTGAGAGAATTTGTGGCTAGTAAATTTATCACAGATTTACAAAGTCATGTCTCACTCTCTAGTTTGTATATATATATATATATATATATATATATATATATATATATATATACGCGCACACACTCAACCTTATTGTCCTATTATTGTGTTTGTAACCATGCGCAAGTTATCTGTAATAGAACACCTAAAGATTTTGGAATCTTTCCAGGATACTTTTTAAAGAAGACTTGAAACCATAGGTGATATGGAATAAATTATTTGAATTTGTCATTAAACGCGTTAAACTCGTACAATTTTCTTATATTAGTATCATAATAAAAATTGATTGATAATAGCTAAGAAAAAGTTATTCAATTCATTTTACGTGTTTTTTACCATGTCGTTAAGTCGGTCGATATATAAAAATATAAATATAAATATACAGTTCAATTTAATTTATATTCGTTTCAGTTAAATAACATATTCAACATTCGCCGCGACTTTATATATACGTTAATTCTATCTGTATTTAAATATATACACACCTATAAAAGTATATTAATTTGTAGCTGTTTTTCAGAAACTATCATTTCTCCGTAGTTTCAAAGCTCGAGGCGCAGTTACTTATTAGCCTGTTCATCGTAATACACTAGATTTCAAATAATATATTTAGATAAAACGGACGAAAGATAGATGAGCGCGGATAGGAGGGAAAGATACTTACTAATGGACCATCGAGACTTAAGATTACCATCTTTCGTTAATAATAATGTGTAACATCGAGATGGAAACGAAACAAACCAGGACCACGACGACGACGTATAAGAGAAGGAAAAGTAAAAAAAAAATATAAATAAAAAGAAGCATAAAACAGGTGCACACTGCACACGGTTACGTAGAAAAACTGGTTACCGCCTCACCATCGTTATACCTGGAAGCCACGAATGCGTACATAATGTATAATATTAACTATACAAGGCATATCAATACCGAGCGGTCATCCACTCCGTTTACATCATGGCCTCCAGAAGCGTTTTAATTGTGCCGTAGCAGCGACTCTCGTTCGTTGCGTTTCTAATATATATATAAGTGTGTGTGTGTGTGTGTGTGTGTGTATGTGTGCAGAGAAACGGAAGGGCGTCCCCCTGTCTTATGACTCCCGGGTAATTTCACGAGAGAGAAAAAAGTAAAATAATAATAATTATAACGACTTTGGGTGTTTGTATGTGATTTTTCTCGGCTATCTGATTATGATAGAAAAGAAGAAAAAATAAATAATTATGGTTCGCGTCATTGTACTGGTGGTTGGTGGATGTCGTACACGTGTATGTATATACATATATATACTCCGGTATGTACAGATAATAAAACGACTACGGGCTGCTACATAAATATATCTTATACATGGAACACGATAGATTGATATATATATATATACGCGCGTAGGAATTTAATAATTTACGTGATCTTAAAAATTGTCGGGTGGACTACCGAGGCAAATATGTATATCTTTCGCATCGTTCTCGATTTTGGAGAGATTAATGGATGATTTCTATGGAAATTTCGTATGGATTGCATTACGTTTAGAATCGGGAGGCAAGTGATCAATACATTCAAACCGTGGTTCGATAACTGTATAGCTCGTTCACATTCAAATTATCCATGTGTTCGTCGTTAATGTGTACGATCTTTTAAACGGGAAAGAAAACGATAAAAATATACGAAAAATCGTACGTACGTAAATGAAACAAAATGATTTACGGGTGTATTTTCGTTTCATAAATTATCGACCGGCTACATGGTCCCGATCCTATGTCACTTTCGATTAGATTCGTCAATTATTTTGCAATGTAATGGTATCGTTTTTTTCTGCGAAAACGTTTGCGATTCGTATTGTCAAAGTGTACGTAATATTATTATATGTTGTATATGTGTGTATATAGCGTACAATCATCATACTGTGGTCGCTGGAAGAAAAACGGTATTCCGTTGTCATCAGTTTATGCGTTTTCCTTCCGGTATTTTTCGTAACAGAATCTTACGGTCATCATTATGAGACGTATATACGTACAGACAAAAACACACACACACACACAATAACGTATTTACGTATAAAATGCGGAAAATACATATCGCTGAAAATCTGACACTATAACACGATAATAATAATAATACAAATACTTCTGAACGACATCTCTTTTCACTAATGAATGATAATGTCGTTTGTATAAAAAGCCTAGAAATTATACGCGCCTCTCTTCCACGTATACATCATGGTTTTGCTAAATTAGAAGCGGGGGATATAAAAACCGTAATTCAAAATAGTGTATTGACGTAATATATATATATATATATATATATATATTTTCTACACGTGTATACCTACCGACGCGGTGGGACGTTATTCAAACGGGACCTGTTGAAAGATAACAGACACGTATATATAAAAAATAAATGTAGTGAAGATTACGCGTTGCACACTGACGTCAATACCGTAAAAGATCGGCGTATGGGAAAAGTTCGCGACGGCGAATTCATGTGTTTTTGTGACTTGGACGCCCGCAATGTATATACGTAAATCTAGCGAGAGATACGCGTTACTTTGTACGTTGATGGATCAACACTATACGGAAATCACGACTAAGCGGCGCACGAACGTTCTTCCTTAGTCGTTTTTACTTTTTTAATTAAACGCGTGTACGTATATGTTTTCACGCGAATATTGTTAAATTAAGTAACGAGAACGTCTACTTGTAATCACGGAGAATCCATTAGACTGGCGTAGAGTCAAATTGTTGTTATTATATTGATTTAGAAATCGGGTATTTAAAACAGTATTTTCGCAAATTCGACATTATGTCACGCGTTTTTGGCGTAATCGCTGTAATTTTGACAGACTACAGTAACGTTAAAACGTTCCGAAAATTACTTAATACCCATATTTGTTTGCCACATCCATTTTGCCATCTCGCTCGTGTTTTTCATTATTTTATAGCATAAAAAATGACACGCTAAAACATATGGTAAATGCGTTAAAAAGTTAACGAAAAAATGCATTGAAAACGAAAATGCTCCTAAGGAATGACTTGTAAATAAACAAACATATCGGAAAATAATTTTCCTAAACAATTGTAAACCAAATTATCGTTGTATAATATCACATAATGAGATCGAACCATCTACTGTATTGCTATTTTCCACTGTAACCGTATCAAAAATCTATTTCAACATAAATATTTACAGGTAGATAGATATTTTATTGATCACATGAAATTCGATAGAAAAAACTGCTCATAATAACTTATTTTATGGAATTTATTTTACTTTTATCGATACATAATATTCTAATAATAAATATATGTTGGTTTAATTGTATTTTATTTAAAAACATATAAATACATATAATCAATATTTTAGTAGTTCATTAATAAAAGTTTTAAATATACTCTAAATATGTTAAATGTGCAAATAATCGATAAAAAATAAAATATAAAAACTAATAAATCGATGCAAAAGTGTTAAAATACGTTTATTTAAAATTTAAAAAAATGGCGAAAAACGTTATGTCAAATTTTTTGTTCGAACTCGATCAATGATGTACGAATTAAATTTTGTTTTAATGAATTGTGTTGGAGTATTGTACAAAAAATTACGAATGCTTACTAATTCTTAACTTTTGTTATTACTTTATGGCTACAGGTCTCGTGAAATATTCCGTAGTATATTATGGTATTTTATTTTGATCAGTAATATACACTTATAGAGGCATATGTGCCTTTAATGATCATTTCTCACCCGGTCAAGTTTCTCCACGCAAGTGTATATCCTTTTATGTATACTTATTTGCGCACGTATTATATATATGGTCATGATATTATGGCCCGAATGGTACTCATACTATTATTACACTACAAAGCAGTGAATATATCGTCCATCGATGGCACTGTACAAGTGGAAAACCTATTTGGTTTTTCTTTGGCTGGCTACTTTCAATTAGCTCACGTCCCCTTCTGGCGGAGAATCAATGGCCTGAAATGGCGATTAATTTTCCCGGGGGAACGTGAAAACATCCGACAGAGTTGAGGAAAAAAGAAAAAAATAATAATAAAGAAGAATAAAATCGTCTTCACACGTTTTGTTCACAGAGTGTATGAAGTTTATAAAAATGTAGATCGACCAAGGGAACTCTAAACATATAGTAAAGAATTTGTGTGTGTGTGTGTGTGTGTGTGTGTGTGTGTGTGTGTAAGAGAGTGAGAGAGAGAGAGAGAGAGAGAGAGAAATAAAAAAAATAGACAAGCAGGCACGTTATAACCGAGACGAATTGTATTTGCTCACGGACTTGCTCGTTCAATTGGATTTTGTTTATGTTTATATACTATTTTTTTTATTCATTATTCCAAAGCGTTCATTTTTTTTTTATAGCGCATCAACAATAGATTCGTCTCTTTTTTCCAAACATTGTACGCGTTATTATCGCGTTAAAAAGATCGGAGCCAATTTACAAAACAAATAGTTCCGACGATAGCCGCCGTCCATTATTTATTGCCCTATACGCGTATGTACGTACTCGCTCAGATCACTCAAAAAATTCAATTACTACAAACGTGTTCACGACATCATTTTTGTCCATTTCGACCGTGTAAATCGGATAGTTTTCTGCGTTCCAACAAATTTAGCATCATGCACTTCAGGTCCGCGATAATTTATTTCAAATTACTTTCGTACTCGTATATTATTAACGTATGAAAAACTTAGTTTATTTCATGGTTATAACATCGTCTAGAAAAGCCTATACAGTATTCTTTTGATTGGAATTGTATAATCGATTTTATGACACCACATCGGAAAATTTTCAAAACGTACGAATACAACGCTAGAAAAATGTACTCACGTTGAATTTTAAAGATCCTATATATTACTTTATACATATATATATATCGGCTTGGCTAAGTCGGCAACAAAAATTTCGAATTTTCGCTAATCACTCATTCGATTGCATATTTTCCTTTAGCCTATATGTGCATATATATATATATATATATATATATAAACATACATATAAATATACGTTTTTATGCGTATAAATAAATAAAAAATTTTTCGCCGTTGTATCGAAATACTTACTTCTATGGAATAACGCGAAATAGAAATGGTGAAAAGAGAAGAAAAACTCCAATATAATATTTTCAAGAGCATAAAACTTGATCGAGTGCATTATACATGTAACGTATGGGTGTGTGTGTGTGAATGTATATATATATATATATGCGTGTATGTGTGTGTGTGTATGCGACCAGATGAAATACAAAATTATAGAAATAAATTGGAGCCCAGGCGTACTGTGTGCGAGAAAAGATGTCAACAATTAAAACTCTTAAACACTATACTGCGGATAAAAATCAAAAATTTTATAAAAGTTTTCGCCATACGGCTTAATAAACATTTTAATCAATACAGCGGTTATATGTAAATACTATAAAAGGGATTTACATTATTTTATGTATAAATACACACTATATATATATATATATATATGTGTGTGTGTGTGTGTGTGTATATATATGTATGTTAATTATAAAAAAATAATTAAAATATTTCCCTTCGTATATAGTTATTAACTTATTATTGAGCGTAGAAATCGACGACAATATCCATACCCTGGTATACGCTTTTTGTTTTTTGATCTGATAGCAAAAATATGGGCGTACTATTAACCGACAGGCCTGTTATGTATATAGCGTAGTCGTACGCTTAGAGGTTATTTGGCGATTAAAAACGAGACTTCATTAAAATTCGGATAATTATTATTAGTGGGTCGAAAAAATAATAATAAAAATAACCCGACGACCGGTCATGCAAACTTTTAGCCCTTTTTAGCGTAATATCGTTCCGTGCAAAATGATCGACTTTTAAAAGGTATTTTCACTCTCTGCTGCAGTGCAGTGTATACACGTATATACGGTTTTTTATGCGGCTAATTGTTTTAATGTTTTCCTTGTAATCGCCCTACTAATAAAAATAGAAATACACGAGCAACGAAAAAAAAAATGGAAAAAGTCGAATCCAAAGCTCGTTCGCTCTCGTTACAATTATTATTATTTACCGTCACGCCATCCCTATTTGTTATTACCTTTATTCACCCTTATTAGTTATTACAATAAGCAAACCATAATTGATCATTGAAATGTTCGTCATTATTTGGGCCAACAACGACCAAAATTAAATTTATTACGTGTAAACAACTAAATATATGTGCATATGCGACCCACTACATTTATAAACATTATCATTGTCTAAACATAATATCTAAACAATTGCTTAATTGTTTTCGAATTTGCTAAATAAAAACAAACGAAATCGATGACAACCAAGCGCCTATTGTTCGTTCCAAACACCCGAGTTTTATGTAACAATTGTTTTCGTTCGACGCGGCAAAATATTCACAATTATTTAATTAAACTCCCGACGGATGATAAGTCTATATTATTTTGTTTATAAAACGTCATTTCAAAGCTATTGATCGTTGTGTCAAAAAATGTTTGATCACCGCGCGACTTCAGATTAACGAATTAGCCAAAATATATTTCACCCGGAACGCTTTAGTTTTCCGAGAGATTACTAAACAAAAAGTACCTACGTTATTTAAATAAGGTTATTAATAGTATATTATAATTTGACTATTTATTTATAAAACGCATATTATACGAAGTTAATTCAAAGCCATTTTCGTGTATTACTATCAAATGCGTTATTGGCCAAATTATAATAGATCATTAATATAGGGACGTGTAATATAACATCAAACGATTATAGTTATGTATTAACAAAGTCTAAATTCGTTGTATTGTGTATTAATTTTTTTAATTTTGCGAATATTTTTGATATTCGACTGAAAACAAAAATTTTTCGTAATTAAAAAAAACGAATCTAGGAGAACCTATCGTATGCAATAAAATGGTACGTCGTTTACGTAAATTGGTTCAAAAAAACAAATTGTTGTCGTAACGTTTAATATATATATATATATATATATTATGGTCAATAATACAATATCCTTTATTTAGCAATGGTACTGATTTAATTTTTGGTTTTTCTAATAATAAATACACGTCGTATTGGATAAACAATAATGTGTTTGGCATATAGTGATGTGAGAAACTGTTTTAATAAATTGTTGGATTTTTGTAATGTACTGAATCATATATGTATTGCATATTAATATTCACATTCATTTCAATTTATATATCGGGAAAATATAAACGTTATATTCGTAAAGTTTTTTGTAACTTTTTATAAACAAATTGTTGGGACGTATCCAAAAACCGCGTTACATTCGGGAAACGAGTTATAAACAACATGAACATTACGACGATGTTTAATCGTACGTATACGCGTTTATATAAATTGGTCCAGAAATATATATAATATACATATTGAAATCCATCCGGTCTATTTTACCACTATGCATAAACTTGAACAAAGCCAAAGTATTTATATTAGTTGTATTGCGTATGCGTATATAGAAATATCAGTTGCATTGTACATACCTATGTACAACAATAATGTTTCCTGCAGTTTCTCTGCGTAATTACTCTTAGTGTATACATACCTAGTGAAGAAGTGCGCACGAGCGTCACTTTTAATTTCCTAATGTCAACTGAAATTTTCGATATCACGAATTTCTGTACGTTTACACGAATATTGAGCCCAGATGCTTGTGTGTACCGTGTGCATAATCCAAGCATATGTATGTTATCCTTTCGAGCTGTAGTCTTATATCACACCGATATATGTAAAATTGAGAAGAGAAAGTTTCGCTTGTGAACTGGGCGACCCATTTCATAACTGCTTTATAGCTAGTTTTTTCAACCGCAGTATGTAATTATAAATTTGGGCACACCCGCCCGCAGATTTGAATATATCTATATAAGTGTGTGCGTATGTATACTTTTCTCAAAAAATTTCAATCAACCGAAAGTTTGTTTATAAATAATATAAATACGAGTAGACAAAATAAAAACCAATCGAGTAACGAGTATCGTCGAAGCTAATATTGAAAAGGATTAATCGCCAATTTGAGACCGTGTAAAATTGTATACAACGAAAAAGTTAAATTGGCAACCATACCAAAGTACGTTTAGATCGGTGAGATTACAATAATTTTTTTTTCCAATTTTACGATTAATCATACACCGTCCAATAAATTATAGTAATAATGCGAATACTTTTCTTAAATGTTTCTAGTTAAGGTTTGACTCTTGAAAAAAATTCATGTCATTTTTAACGTTTTTTTAACTATAGTGTTTTATTTGTTTCAGGTATATAACATACGTATAAATAAATAAATATATATATATATATATATATTTATACATGAGTGTTAAGTTAAATTTTCGCCTCTAAACTATGTAATCGTGAGTATTAAAAACTAAGATTTTCAACTAAAAAATACATAAGCGTGTGCCATCAAATTATTATTTAAATTTAGGGGTAAATATTAATAAACACGTCGTCAACATAAGTATAAAAAAATAAGAATGATCTAGGAGAAAGGGGAGCAGTGAAAGAAAGTTTTATACCACTAACATAATAGTGCTTAATGTGATGGTTTGTTATGTCGATAACATTGGAATATGATATCCTTTGGCTATAGAAATTCGATTTTAGAGCAGAGGATGATGTTTGTAAATTTAGTCGATAATAAACGGTTCAAAATAGAATTATTAATATTAACAAACGAATTGAGATGTTTGTTTTGTAATCATTAAACTGCGAAAATAAACGTATTTTATTATATAATACTTACTTATATATTTTACCGTTTACCCTTTAGATTTTTCACGGAATTTTTTTGAGTGTAGAAACGTTTTTTCTTTCGTTTAAACTTTTGATTTAATCATATATCATGTGATTACAGCATATTCGAATATAATTTAATTACTTACGACATGGAAAATTCGATATTTTTATATATCCCTTCCAAATGTGTCTCCATACTAAAAACGTAAAAATTAAAATAAAACAATGCTGGATAATCCACAATAATAGCTCTGTTCGGATATGTATATATTTGGGTGAAAATATAGGTAAAAACCGTTTAAAAGTAATGTTTAATATCACATTGATCCTTTACGAATACTGTTATATATTTTTACGCGAACGTCTCCATTCCTTGGCCCTTTTTTAATTTACTGGAACATATTTTAAATCGGTGAGAAAATTGTTGCTGTTGTTAGTTGTCGCTGTAATCTAACTCGTTAGATTTTATCGTTATATTTAATACGGGCACTACGAACAGTAATTGTCTCACCGATATTGTGTGTCAACGCTTCACTCCTTACATACGATACCGACACGGCTCTGTCGCTATATCACATTTTGACGTTATTGAGTTACAAGCTGTTATAAATCACCCAGATGTTACCATCGCGTTTGGGTTATTTTTTATAATTCCATTTGAAAATAACCGGATAATACGCGATTAAAATATTAACGCGTCTTCGCGTAATCGAAATTACGCTTTATTAAACCGAATTTCCGACGTTATCGGTCGAATGTTTTTCGAAAATAAAATCCCGTACGTTTGTTTTCGAAATATCGTAGTAGTTCGCACTGTAGTAAGGACACGAGATTAATGTCGGGAGGAGGCACTGGAAAAACTCTTAGAAAGTTGTTGTGTAAATACTTAGACGGGAAATGTTCTGTATGACAATAGTGACGTAAATTCAAATCGTTGGTCGATGAGGCGGAGGAAATCTAAGAAATCCGACTAGGAATATCAAATAGGATTAGAGCGCCGAGAACAAAAAATCTTCCATTTTGCACCCTCGTATATATTATTATACAAAATATGAGATCGATGCGGGTTTACGTATAAACAAGCGTACATATTCCGACACAACGTTTTCCTACAAGAATACATTACACGGGTATTGAATTTAACATTCTATGGGTCTATGCGAAAATCCTACGTCAGAAATAATATTCGAAACACAAAAACCGGTTCAATCCTCACATATACAAACTTTTCCATTATCCTTTAAATTATGATTTACTTGGCTCACTTTGCTTTAATGTTTTTAACGCTTTATTTATTCTTATTTTTTCCTTCATTTTAGCACGTTTTATTTGTTTTTTTATCCTCGTTCTTGATATTTTACGTTGGACCCGTACAATTTTATTAATTAATAAAATATATAATATATATTATACGCAAATTCTATCTTATTAGCATTGTAACTCGATTTTCTAGGTCAATATTTTAGATTTTCCATTGGGTACTTTTTAAAAATTGTTTAATAGTCGTTTAGGGTAACTCCGTTATAAGGCAAAACGAACGTTAAATCATCTGCCCGTTGTGTACAGGTTTTTTTTATTTTACCCCGTTGAGTGCAAACAATAAGTTCGTTCTGTTTAGACGGGAAATAAAATCCCTGGAAATATTTCTAGAGACATACGCAGGAGGGAAGAAGAGTGGATGGACGTGTAATGACTGTCGCGAGTTTTGTTGTGCTGAAAGAGAGTAAGAAACTTAAATGCGCTAAAAGTTTATTCCGAAAGGATGAGGCGAAGCTTTTGACGGGGAATAATGAAGCCATCGTCCAAATTACTTCTTTTTTTTCGTTTTATAAGTTTTCTTCTTGTTCTTTTCAAAACGATTATGAACAAAGCAGATGACAAAAAAATACACGTACCCACCCATCTATATACAGGTACATACATATATACGCCGATATTTTTGTTTTTGTCGGATTTTTTGTCTCTTATTTTCGTACAAAGTTCGACGAATCTAATAATTGATTAACGGCGAACTTTAATCGTCCGCTACAGTTTAGAACTATTGCCCGAAAAATATGTTAAACGTTTATTACGGCTATTATAAATTGAAAATACTTTTTCCTAGCGCTACTACATATGTCGCTTGCGGACATTTATATCCGTAATCGATCTATTTACATTCTATCGTCAATTATCCGTCGTGGACATTCATTTCAATCCGTCTAATTCGGGACCGTTCGAACGTTATGTATTTGTTCTTTTATATATATTATACAATAATATCGTATACCATACGCACGAACGTGTCACCGAGATATATTAAAGCGATCAGAAACATTATTTTTAGTTTTCACCAAGGACGTTTAAAAATTAATCGCGTATATATAGGTAATTACTATAGTGGTTCGTTTACGTAAATTAATTTTTATATTTTGTCTTCCGCGTATATAATAGGCGTTACGTTAGCTCCATGTGGCGAAGGGAAACGTACGCCATGGAAAATGTACTTAACTTGTGTACATGATGCAAGTATTATACGTAGGTACGTCAAAGAGCGGTCGTCAATCGAAGGTGATTAACATCACTTGGTCATGTAAATGTATATGTATACGCGTGACCACCATTAGTGCGTCGCGCAAGAAATAAACGAGTCGTGAGTCGTATTGGTCCAATTACTATCGTTAGATTTTTATTTTTTTTATTTCATTATTACTATTTTTTCGCTTTTTGGAACGACACCAAATGGAGTTTAGCAATTGAAACCATGTACGAGAGAAAGAAAGGCGAAAAAATCGCTCTAGATTCTCGCGTACGTATATTATTATGTATGTACATACACACACGCCCAACGTAAAATAATATTGTTATGGTTGCGCGTGAATGATAATATTTATCGGGCGCTGGTCCAAGGATTATAGTGGCCCCCGGTAGTGTATCGAACGGCGACGTGGATGGTGTTAAGCAACGTTGTTTCGTGCACATACGTGGCGGTCGCCGCACTCCGAGTACTGCGGGGAAATGAAACACTGCGCTTCGTGACGTTCAAGTAACGACAATTTTCGAACGTTCGTAATTTTCGAAGGTCCGCCGACGAATATACACTGCCCGCCAAATTCGAACGAACATACCAGCGAGATGGTTACGTAGCGAAATGGTCGTCGTGATTCGGACCACGGAATGAATAGGGGGAAAATGTAACGAATTAGTGAACATCGCGCGCCGTACGGTCGCCGAACATTCGTCGTCCCGTTTTCGTTCGTAAAACAACCGCGTATCGCTGTGCGCACGTATTTAGAACACAATCCATTCGGATACGATTCGGTAATATATATGTATTTGTAAAATCGTTTTATACGAAACTGTAAATGTACGTATTTATATACGTAATTAGATTAATATCGTCGACGAACATACATCGACACCGTAAATATTTTCCCGTTTCCTCTCGTGCGTATCATTTCCCGGGTATATATTAATAAAAAACCGTAGGTAATCACGAATACTCGTATATGTATATGTGTGTGTGTGTGTGTACTAATACTTGTATAAATCGACCGCGATATATATATATATATATTAATATATCGTTGTATCTCTTATACGACTGTATATTACGGCGATTTTAACAACGGCTGTATGCGCCTAAGCTATCATATTATAATATTTTACTGGCGTATGCTATATATATATATATATATATATATATATATATGTGTGTGTGTGTGTGTGTGTGTGTGTGTTTGTAATCGCGTGGTTGTGAACCAGTTTTCACGCTACCGCACCCGGTCAAGAGTTCAGATCAGCGTTGGGGCGCGCCTATCGGACCAGAGTATGCCGACCGCGCCCTGTTTAACGTCAAGTTATATATATATTCATACAATATATAAATTTATACTACTCGCGCGTGTGTGTAAGTATGAGGAAACTGTCAATTGTTTTCTAACAATAGGTCGTCTATGGACGGAAAAGGTCCATGATGACGACGACGACGACGAAGATAGCGCGTTCTCTATATCACTCTTACAATAACGGTAGTACGTAACATATTTATACGTACGCTTCTGAGTGTAGACTCCTTCGTCGTAGACCGTGCGTGATGACAAATATATATATATTGGTCGGTCGATTTTCGCCGGCACTTGGCTGTTGTTTTTTCAATCGACCCGTTAAGAAAGCACTCGCGTATTATTTATTAATCCTTCCTTTTTTCCAACCAACCGAACATCACGTGATAAAAATCACGGGCATATGTATTTTTGGACATTTCTACCAGCGTTCGTTACGTACGATGATACGCAGTCGCGTATTTATGGCGGTGGTGATATAGGGAGTTTCTTCCGAATTTCGCAAAGATTTTTTTTTGATTACAAATTTTCAATCGCGTTTCGAATTTCTTAGTTTGTCAATCTTATAAATAGGAACGAAAAATACGGTTTTCGGTAATTAATATTCAAATATTTATTCGATTCCTTTTTACGTTATTTATAAACTTATAAAATACAATATGAATTTTTGCAAATATCAAATATAGACGGTCGATAAATAAACGAATAAAAAAACTAAAACCGGAATTTATTATAACATTATTTGCTAAAAAGAAACATGAATCTTATATTAGAATTAAAATTTATTCCGAAGTTTTTGGTATCGATACATAAAAGTATATCATTACGATTATATTATTCCATTCCGTATCCCCGAAAAAATTTGTTTTCTACAAAAACGATAATACGACGAAACATTCGTGTTGAACAACGATAGTATTGCTATAGTACGGCGCGTCCAACGTTTCCGCGGACGAATTCGACGCGCGTAAAATATATTCATACACACACAGCAGGCTCGATGTATACGTGAGTACCGATAACGTTTTACAATATATGTACGTAGGACCCGAGTATATTTTCTCGGCGCGTGCTCTCGTTAAATTGATTTGCGCTTGTCTTCGCTCGTTGCGCAAACATTTTTACCTCTTTTTATTGTAGCCGCCGTCACGAATCGGAAATGTATGAATGTATATATATATATACTGTATAACGCGTATAGGCGCGTGATACAACTAAAATACGAACACGATTGTATCACCGTACGAATAGTTCGAACGACACATTTTCTTCCGCGTAGACCGTTTACACGCTATTCAATTCTATTTCTATATATACTCACACTCGCGCAGTCCCCTAACGACAATAATACTTATCGTAGTCCCAATATGCTAATAATTGTGTACTATGATTTGTTCCGAAAGACCGATTTTCGAGAAAAAAAACGACGAACAGCAGCAGCTGCCTCATACAGAACCTCGGTGCAGTCTAAGCTGTCATTAAACTGACGTATAATAGTATAGACTCCCGTATATTCTCAAGTGGTGCGTACCGAATTTCGGAATATTTCATTTTCGATAATAACAATAACAACAATAATAACCGCCACGTGTATATATATATATATGTACGTATACCGTCGATAGCTGGCGTAGTCATTGAAGTGTGAACCCCTGAAAATCGATCTCGCTTCGTTATACGCGTCGTGCGTCGTCTGTATACGAACATATAGAGGGGTGCGTGGAAATTTCAAATTTCTTTGTGTGTCCAGTTTCCCGTCGCGTATATTCTTTCTCGCGCACGGTCTTGAACAGAAGACGACGAAACTGAATAGAGATTCACCCCACTCCTTTACACGATGTTGACCCGAGTAATTTTCTTACTCACCTCATAACAACAATGGGTTCTGTACACCACTCCTCAGATATCAAAATGCTGACCGTATTCTGCGCGCTGCCATGGACTTAAAAGGTATATATATATATATATATATATATATATATTACACTCTCTCTCTTATCGTTATGCAACGGAGCAGATGCGTTTACATACATATTATTTTCGGCGTGATTATATCCGTTAAGAAAACGCTTATTTTCGGGGTAGATACTTGAATTTTTCAATTTCTTCAATTCTTTATCGAAAATTGAAATCGTTCGTATTGAATTTTTTACAATTGAGGCGTGTTCATTGTGCATAAACGATCCCGACTCGGTTTTAATTTTTAACGGTATTTTTTGTTCGTCAACGAACTATATATCAGGGTGGTAAAACAAAGTGTATACCTATATTGTTTGCAAGTCGATCGTTCGTTTTACCCGTAGGTACAATTCTTTTGTGCGAAAATGAGAATTAAAAACCGAATGTTGAATACGTGGTTTACAATGCGTTTAAAAAGAAAAAACGGTCCACTAGTACTCGTCGGTTTTCATTTTTCAAGTATACTACTTCCTGAGATTGCAGTAAATGCATAAATTTCGAGGTTTTCAGACTTAAAACATATTATTTATTCTTGATGCTGCGCATTCTTATAAAAACACACATATATTGCCGCGAAAATAGAGCGATACAGTTTTGATTAAATATCGGAGTGATAAAAGCGCATATATATAAAATGAATGTTACTTTTAGGCGTAAAATATATCGTGTATAAAATGGGTTTTTGTTTTTGTTATTTTAAAATATCGAATATATATATATATATATACACGATAAAAATATATATGTATATAATACATCACATCGGGGGGTATGTATGTAATAATAAAATAACGTTCCGTAGTCAATTGCTATTAATTTCTCTCCCGACAAAACGTCGTTACTTCGTTGCGAATAGATGGTGTCTGTGCTTAATCGTCTGTGAAATATCAGAAGGACCTTTATTGAAATCCGTACGAATTTCATACCTGGGCGTACATCATCACCACCACTACCACATGCTGTGCAAATTGTGCATCTTGCCGTCTAACGTATAGTAATAATAATAATAATAATATACGACAATCCGAAATCCTCCCTCTCAAGCTGCAGCGCGTATCGATTTGTATCCACTTGAAGTGGCCGTGCGAATCGGCGGTCGTTATTATTATGCTCTTTTGTACGTTACGTACCGCCACGCAATTCTTAAGAGAATTTGTCAAGTATTTTTATTGGCTATATAATAAAATACAATATTCAAAAAGTAAAAACGGCAAGAACGTTATATATAATAAAATACAATATTCAAAAAGTAAAAACGGCAAGAACGTTAGTTTGTAATCGACGAAAAACGTTCATTGTGTGAAAAATAAAATAACCGATTTTCTATCATGTGTGCGCGCGTGTGCACATGTGTGTGTATATGTGTGTATACCGCATACCGATATAACTGCCTCGGGGGGCCCGTTGTGCTACTTTTCGTGTTCGTATGCGGTTCTCAGTTTTCTATGTCACCCCGCCATCGAACGAATAATTTGAAACAAGCGATTTAACTTGTCTATTTTTTATTTATTCGTATATATTATTATTAGTAAATATTCTAATATATCCGAAAATGTAAACTTTTTTAAAACGACGAAAAATCGCGTATAAAATATTAAAAATAAAAACAATAAACCATAACACGTACCCACATATCACAAATAATTTTTAAATTATTAAAATTCCTTCTATAAAAACAATCATATGAACACATAATTGACTGGTCTAAATATTAAAGTAATTTTAAAATAATGTTTGGACGTTTTGTATCCATTATATATATATCTTCAATAACTTATTACAATTTAAAATCTATATACCATAAAATATTAATTTAAAAAAATACTACGTTATAAACTGTAACAAATGATTATTTTAAATATATAATGAGCTGAAAAAGTATTTTAATTGTCAAGAATTAATACGTGTTTGGTTAAACTATTAAATATTAAGCGTCGAATTTATAATTATTTTTGTAACTTTATTGTTCGTTCACTTTTCACGGTAATATATAATGATGTTATGTTCTCGCATCGTATAATCCTATGCTTCTAACGATACCTTTGGGCAGCAAAGAGTTTCGTTTCACATCTAAACCATAATGTTAACAGATTAATTCGCCGTAAGTAAAAGAACGGTTGTGTAGGCTGATATTGCTAAAATTATTCGTTTAATATAAAATGCCGAATTCGTTTGATTATATCACACCAGTCAGATTTTTATATTTTCATTTAAACATTTCTTCATACGAAAGTAATCAGATGCGTATGCTCGTTTATAAAAATGTTCGTTTAAAAAAAAATTGTCCGTTTTAACGGCTCGTGGTGGATGTGGGGGCACCACCGGTAGTCATGCAGGAAAGAATAAAAAAACGTTTCAAGGCGTTTAGGAATATACAAAAGACGGAAAGACGATAGAAATATACAATGCCAGGTGTTTTAACGGCATTAAAATTCCGTTTTCCTTCCGAATTAAAAGTGAATGTTTATCTTCATTAAAATAAATTCCCTTTTCTCTCTTTATTAGAGAAAAAGGAAAGGGAAAATCCTCGGCTATATACAGCGAGGGAACATATTTTCTGTTGGCGAATCGTGATTTATTCATTATATTTCGTTCTTTCCGACAACGGCGACGTTCATCAAATTAAGTTTGATGCCTGAAGATATTCATCTTTTCAGCTATTTATTTATATAAAGGTCAGAATTTTCGTTTTTATTATTTATATTTGTTTATTTATTTTTTTAATTGTTGCGTTAAAAAAACCATTTGATTTGGTTGTCGGTTAGCCGAAATGTTTTAAAAATAAAAACAGAGAATAAAAAGTAGTATTAGGAAATGAATCTCGTTAATAATAAAACGTATTTCTTCACTTTATAGTACTTTTTCAAAACGAAACGGAATCTCCCGTTGTTTTTTCATTGCGACAGCTATATAGGGTAAAGAGAATAGGGTTTACGTTTCGAGTTTGACGGATTTACGGGCTCACAGAAGCAAATATGTGGCCTTTGCGAAAGTGGTCCGTTTATAAATCACCGTATTGACAACGACGATGGGTAGAATGCCAGTAGCAGCGGTATTTAGTCCAATAGCCCATTAGCGCACATTCTATCTGCGCAGCGCGAAAATAGATATGGGTCGTCGATAAAACCGCGAATGGACGAGGAGAAAGATAGATATATCTGCTCGAATGGTTTTGCTTCAGCACCTACCTGCAGGATAATACTTTATAGGACAATTATGAAATTCGAAAAGATTAATAATATTTATCGGGTTCTACCAAAAAACGTGTTGTATCTGTAATAGTAGTCTTCTGTATAATCTCGTTCGATTATAGCCATGTTGCGTCCGTCGACGTGCGTTATTGAAAATAAAAATAAAGGAGCGCGTACAGTTTTGACCTACACTTTAACGCAAAAACGTGGTTCAATTAAACAGGTTACACGTATTTTGTTACTACTATCACGGAATACAACGATAATTTCACTCGAGTAATGATTTTTGTAATCGCAGTTATGTACCCCACGTTCGAAAAAATACGTTTCCAAGTTTTCTCGTACAGTGCACAATGTAAGCGACTATTACATAAGCTCGTGCCAGGCTCGATTCCGTCCAACCAACGTAGTTTAACGGCGAATAATATTTGAAATTACGTTAGCACCGATTCCGTGTATTTGAATCGTGCCAAAACGAACGGCTTGTGGTTTTCGGCGTGCTTCGGTGTGTCTGCAGTTATGTGCACGCGCTGTCGTTAAGTGGGCATTAATTCACCTGTCGCGCGTTCGAATCTGCATAACAACGGGATGCCTCCTACACGTACACATTCGTCCCACGCAAATAACTGACGAACGTAGAACAAAATGTAAAGCCAAACAAATATGTATAAATAAGTGAATTCCGCCGCCGCCATACTAAGGGGTCAGTACGTGTATACCTATTATCTACATGTGTATAATGTAGTGGACGGTCGTTTTGTTTGTCTAATTACGAATTCTGTTAGATTTATAATGTACATATTATATATATATATATATATATATATATATGTGTGTGTGTGTGTGTGTGTGTGTGTGTGTGTGTGTGTGTGTATATATAAAAGGCGAGTGAAAGCTACCCGAAAGAAGAATTGTGACGGAACAATGAATCAAAGTGGGGTTTTTCTCGGTATGAGTGCACGCGCGCGCGTGTTTAAAGAAGTATACCCAAAAATTTGGAAGACCAGCTGTCAACCCGCCGAGACTTGTCCACGTGTCAGTACTTAAGCTAGACAAATTGTTGTTTTACGATGACACTTTCGAGTTTTTATTTGTTCAGAATATACGAGCAGGGTTCCCAGGTTATCGGATATAAAATAAAACACGAATAAAAAGAGGTGTTTATGTACGTCTAATGGTCGTACACTGCGCGTATCTCCTGGATTGGATCTTTACAAACGAAAACATCGTCTATAAAACCAAGTCGTTATTTCGCTCGAAATTCTATACGAACGTACAAGATATATACTCGTGTAGAATTTCCTTAAATAGTACTATACGTAATTATCGGTAAAATAATATTTATACTTGAAAATCGTATATATAAATGTCACCGTCGTCCGATTTTCTGTTATTCCTACACATGTGATAATTATTTAACGAACAGCGATCCAAATAATAATTCGATTGAAACGCGCATCGTGAATACGACGCTCATATTTAAAATTGAACAGGTGAAATAAGCGTACGTACTGTCCTATCCGAAATTCGAATCAAACACGCGCCTACAAGTATTCTCTTTCCCGTATTGGAATAGCGACACAAGAATAACCAATTTGAAATGTAGATTTACGCGCTTTGGGGGGAAGGTAAACTGCCGATCTGTGCGACGGCAAATATCGAAAGTTCGATTTCGCCTACGTCGTACATTACCGTACGTACTCTAACGGATCCCTACAGACGTGCGTGTGTGAATATTTACACGACGATATATATTTATGTGTGTGTGTGTATGAGAGGACGCGTGTTCTACCGTCGTCGTCACCGCCGCTACTGCTATCGAACAATAGAAATCTGTGGGAAAAATCCGAATCCCTGAGGACGCGCGGGAAATGACGAGAAAAATACACGGGGGGCGCCGGATGGGTGATACATATACTATCCCGCACTATAAATGGATTACGGTGCTTAGGGCGTGCTTTTCGGCAAAACCAATAATCGAATAAAGATGTAATAGTGGCAGCTATCGCGCGGGATCAGATCGTGTCGATATTTGCGCAGGCTGTTTCGCTCGAAAAATCCGAACTAGGGTCGACTCCGCAACTACCCCCAACGTCGAAATCATCGTATTCCATTAAACGCGTCGCTCGTGGTACATACAAAAAATAATAACGACAGCCGCGTCATTTTTATATGTATATTATAGGTGTGCATGTGCACGTGTTCGCGACGTATATTGGGCGTTTAACAATATACAGAAAGTACGCATAGTTGGTAGAGAAAATGTGTAATATAATATATCCGTAAACGACAACTCGGTTTTACAATAATAACAATAATATATACTCTATATATATATACGCTCGACCGTAATCCGGTTTACGGGTTTTTTAACCTCATTGCGTTTCTTTTATTATATTCTTTTTCACTTCTCTCCCCCTCCTCCATTCTTCGCCGTTTGCTAATTATTCTTACTGCTTACTTACTTACTTATCGTCGTGCGAACCGACAACGATATATATACATAAATAAGTATATATATATTTATTTATTTATTTATTATATACTATACACTACTACAAAATTGAAACACTCGTGAGAACAAGTGCATATTAATTAACTTATCCCGTTTCGGACTTTTATTTGTTGCGCCTGTACAAGTATATAATAATTATATATATAAAAAATTATATATATACACATAAACTTGCGACCGAAAATGCACGGTACGCTTCAACCTGATTCACGAGAACACGTGCCATGTTTCAAAAGTCTCCCTCTTCTCCACCCTTCTCACCACCCGTCGTCATTTTTTGTTTCCACTCACTTGCTCGATTTCAAAAACAAGTGCTCGTCATTAAACCGCGCGATTTTCATCGATGCGTGTCGCGTGGGAAGCCACGCATCACACCCCTTTACGTACGCTACGCTGTCCATCTGCCCGATCCGCGACCGATTTCGTTCTCCACCCCCTCACACTCCCGGTGATGACGATAATTTCAAACAGATTTCCTAGTGGTTTTTTTTCTATTATTGCCGTTATTTAATTGCGCGTCGCGATACAACAATACATTTATTATACGACGATACGTCACGCGCGGTATGTCATTTTTTAAGGTTTGGTAATTTTTTTTTATTACAGCAACTCGAATTTCGTGTAGATTGTTTGAAATTCGATCTTGTATACAAAATAACTATTATTAATACCCATATGAATTGTGAATGTTGAAGTACGAATACTACGGGTAATGTACGCCATACACTTCTGACATCGTCTCATCCGTAGACCATTTGTACTCATCCGACACGCGATCACGTGTATATTGCCGTGCATTGCTCGTACGTTATGATAACGTTATAATATTTGATCGTTGGTGTAAAAAGTCGCGCACAAATAACGAGGAAATTAATTTTATCGACAATATATATTTTCGTTGACCCGACAACGCTGCTGGCCGGCCACCCTACCTAGTTAGTACATGCGGTTGCAATATAAACATTATATCGATACACAGGAAATAAACGTTTCGGATAACGATCACTCGTAAAACCAAAAAAAAACTTGGTACTCGTTTACCATAATGAATTCTACATTTTTTCGTTATAATAATTTTAGTTTTAATACCCATTTAAGAGGAAAAAATAACGTATAATATTTACGCGTAAATAGTATTATTATTAATATTATTATTATTAGTTCGAAAATTGGATGACCAACGCAACGTCACAAACGTGAATCACGTTAAAATTACGGCGAAACGCGACGATGATTCCATTACGATGATGCGTCCCTGTTGAAGATCTCTCGTGGGAAATACACGTGACGACTAGTTAAAAGTCCTTAACGCCGCCGTCGTTATATTACGTAAGCCGGTGTATTATCGAAGAAAGCTGGGTTGCGCAAAAATGATTGGCAATATTGGGGTTTGCCCGGAAATGACGTTACGTTTTCGTAAATTATTTCGATCAATTTGCGCCGTAAGTTAGGTACGTGTGAAACCCACCAGGGCGACGCTCGACAAATGCTAATAAGGTAGACACAAAAACAATAAAAGTATTCGACACGCAAACTCCTTCTCGTGGCTTTTTGTGTGTTTTTTTTTGCATCGCCGTCCCCGCTCTCAGTTCGGCATTATTGTACTTACGTGTATTGTATATTTTTAATACGAACGGCCGAGAAATAATTACTTTTTATATTAACGAAGTAATAATAATAATAATAATAACGTGGAAACACGCAATTTTAAATCCCGTGGGGATTTCAAGCGCTGCAGATAACCATCATTGGATAAACCGTGCGCGCAACATCGAAAACTATGTACGGCGTCATTTTAACGACGTGTGCTGTTGCGTTAGTTTTTTCTCCTTTTAAACGTTACGCGTTCTCTATTGGTTCCATTTTTTCGGTGTTCCGGGTAAATATTCTAACACGCATTTGACAATCTCTCGCAATACTCGTGTCGTAAGTATGTAAATTCCGAACAAACACGAGTCTAGTAAGTGGTACACACACGACCGCGACGCACACCTCCGGCAGGCTTAACCGGTTTATCCGGAGCTACGAAAAACGCCAATACGCTATTCTTGTCGTTATTTTTGTAATTTCCTCTCAGTAAATCGCTTCCACCCAACGAGGTTTCGACTGCGGCACATAAAACATTCATTTTGTACCGTCGTCTTACTATTTTTATTATTATTTTCAAAATATTTTACGAGAATTGATCGATTACGATAATATTTCTTATAAATTCGGGCGCGTACGAAATTAATTACGTACTATACATTAATTGTTCCACTTAATAATTATTCGTCAACAAACAACGAACCGCAGGAATTTGGAATAATAGTATTTTATTTGCTATGTATATATATATATATATATATATATATATATATAAAGTGAATTTGTTTGTGCGTTATGTATTTTTTACGATAAAATTCTAATATTTTCAATTTTCAATTGTAATCTGTCAGCTGGGCCGAGTGAAACGAATATATGTAAATGTTATTCTACGCAGTAATTTTGTTAAGTTCTTCAATACATACTGTGGATTGGTTCGATTTATCCATGGTAAACATTTATAAAAATGTAAAATAACGATCCATTTGTCGATCTCGCTCCGAAAATTTGTACTTCCGTGTTCGGTTTTTCACGAAAAACATTCAAATTTTTCGTCATCCCTCTACGTATTCTCCCTAGTCGTTCGTATCATTTATTCGGTTTTGTATCTTGCTAAAACTGTTGGAATATTTATTATTGTAGAGATAATTTAAATATAACTCCATTTACCCAGGAGATATTTCTCTAACAATCTCATTTAATTACCACCGTGTGCCTTTACGTCGTACAATATTTATTTAAACCAACTACACACCAAAAACTATATACATGAGACGATCCACATTACACATATACATACATTAGCATCCGAGTTCGACCTAAATTTCGTCAAAAATCTTATTCCGCAATATGTGTATACATACTATATATATATATATATATATATATATATATATATAGCGTATACTATGTATTCAATTTTTTTGATCATTCAAAATCAACACATGGACATAAAACACATTGAGGTCGTTCGTTTGTTATTTTTAAAAAAAAATAACGTCGATCATCGTGGTAGTAGAAAATCTATTCAATATCTACGTGAACTGTGACAGAAACAGGACGACGAGGGAATTTCGTATGGAATAGATCGATATTTCGAAGCTTAGGTGTAATAAATATCGTCTGTGTCCAATCGTGTTTATTTATTATAGCCGCTACGAGTGATGATAATAAATGAAAACGTGATCCGAGTTAATTTCAACGACGAGAGCTTATATACATAGGTAATTTAAAAAACAATAGAACCGATAAAACCGTCGAAATCCGAAAAAATCTTTAAAGCCCGGCATCAAATTATTTATCCTTGATTCGCCGTTTGAACGTACACAAATAAATACGTACCCAGATATCCTTGTTTCCTACGCAAATCGCATTTAATCTCGCTTGTGCGCCGCTAAGCCGGCGGCACGTTCAACGAGCACAATTTGTAATACCGTCGTCCAAAATAGAACATAGTATAGGAACATAGTCATTCCTCAAGAATCGTATACAGCTGATATCTGAGATGGACGAAATTTGATTACTCGACTCTCCACGTCATTGAAATGTACATTTAATAAAACGAAAACGGACTCTTGAGGGGAAAGGGAGGAAATTCGTAAAGTTTTCGACGCAGCGACGGCCGTGACGTGGTAAGTACCTGCGTATAATTTATCCCTAAGTTTGTTGTACGATCTGAATGAAGGACGCGTTTTACGACGGATATTTAAAAAACAACGTCGACTATAATACGACCAACACAAGTACTTGACTCGATTGCGCGCGCCGTATTTCGTGCCCATAGACGATCGCGTATTACGCACGAGTAGTACTTATATCGTCGACCGACCATCGTCGGGTCGTGTATTTCGTTCGAAATCCCCTAACTCCCCCGACTTGCCACGGTTCAAAAGCGACCGCGCGCCGGACCGTAAAACGCAAAAACGAAAATGATTGGAAACATGCCGTAACGCGGGTTCGTTCGAATTTTGTAGATTTGAACACGGTAAAGGAAAATACAGCGTTATTTCGGTTTTCATCTATTCCGTTGTTCGGTTGTCACAATTTGTCCATCTTATTTTATACGCAAGTACGACGTCGTTCCATTGAGGAGAAACCACAGTGCGCCGCCGCCGCCGCAATGCAAACGTATACGTTCGTGTCCGTTCGGATCATAATAACACGTACAATAATATTGTCAGCAGGAAACCGCGAAACACGCGATTAACCACACAAATCTATTAAACACACATCAGTTTTCCATCATAGACTGCCGTTAATATCGCCACAGCTGATATCCATAACGGCGATACGATTCTCGCGTGCGCGCCTACGGATTTATCGCCGGTACGTTTCGCAATACACGCGTCGTTTCCGTTCGTTTTGTGCTTGCCTAGTCATCGAACCGCGAGTTTTATCATTTTTTTCCCATTTCGTCCGTCCTAAACGCTATTTAACAACGTTTCGGCCTACTTCAATATTGTCGTACCACAATATGTATACGCGCGTATGTACGTGCGTGTACGAATGCGTATACGGTCTCAGTCGGGGTCGGTTCGTCAGTTACGGGATAGAACAACGCGATCGTTCCGTTGTTTCCATCTACCCGCGTTAGTTTTTACGTTTTTTAATAAGACAATAAACGCCGGATATGTACGAGCCGATATAATAACCGAGTCTCGAAAGAATATGCGGCTTCAAAACGAACCGCGGGACCGTCGCCGTCTCGTGTTCCCAACGATTATTCGTCGGACGAGACAAGATTATTCGGTCGGGTCGAATACACGCGGAACGCGAACGGAAACGTATCTATTACCGACAGCCGGATTGAAAGCGACCGGTGACTATTGCCAACTAGCCACTCGCGAACTTGTCGACCGGCGTAACATCCGTCTGTCTTTTACCGCCGTAGGATCGAGCTCAACGTTCACGCCGAAAGTGTTTCACGCTCTCGCCGCCAATGTTGAAGAGACAATAGTTGAATTCGGGTAGTGCCCCTGGTAGACCGTGAAGGCCACGGTTATAAGCAGATGTTTTCGCTGGAAGGAAAACGTAATATGTCGTAATAACGATAATTGTTACTGCTGGCCGATCACGTTGTACGAATTTTAAACGCGTTTTCAATCGTAGAACAACCGCCGAATATAATATAATTACCAAAGAAAACATAACCGATTCTATTACGTTTTCGTTTTCGTTCCCTCGCGTATACACCGTTTGATTGATGAAACTGTACAACGAAACAATATTCGCCAACGAGGTTTGTTCATTATATATGTGATTAGTCATCCGACCGATCTATATGAAACACACACACACGTTCCCACGAAAATAGCGTTTTTATGCTTTTACAATGTCGACGATTATCAACTTTCATCGAGACTTTCGCGCGATTATTTAAACGATTATAAAAGTAATATAGGCTCGTCTTACTTAATGTTGTTCCGCGTATGGTTTCGCGGGTTCAACGTTTAAACTTATTGGCGACCGCGTATTTTCAACTTCAGTGTATCGTGAATTTATGATAAAAATCAACGTATAAGTATTTCACTTTCGGGGAACAAATAACAAAATAAACAAAAAACTCGTGGTCGTCTCTGCTTCGATTATTTTTTTGGACGCACTACGACAAAGACCGAGCACATCTGTCACGCGGTGTGTGTAAACACAAATCGCGAAACATGACGCCATAGTATACCTAACCCCATGTGTGCTCGTTTAATTTTGATAAAGGTTCCGAGGGTATTCTCGTTGTTCAATATTTTATTCGTAATTACTATGGCGGGAATGACTTTTGAGATTCATTTCTCCCCTTTTCAAAAGTGGGAGGGTCGCGTGTAGTAGTTATTAATTTTTTTGTATTCACATTCCACTTCGTTCGAAAAAAAACCCGCCCATCGACCCTCAGGGTGCAATTAAGATTCCTGGACGGCTGCGAGAGAGGAACCTGAACGAAAAAGGCGGAATCACAATTCGTGTTGAAAAGAAAAAACTTCAAAAACACACAGTACCACTGGAGTGGATGTCGAAAATAAATATTGGCGGTTAAATTTTAATTGTGGCGACGGGAGTTGTTTGAGAAAAGTTTTAATTTCGGACCACTATAAAATTCATAAAGATTATCGTAATTATTGTTATTACAATTAAATATTCGTCCGTTTTTTTTTGAAATACCTAAACATTGTAATGACTAACAATGCTATTTAAAATATTTCCCGTAATATTATCGTTTACGGTATAATATAGGTACGTCTTCGATATCGCCCGAAATTATTTTCGTCCGAAACTATTTATCGTATACGACTTGTCGAAATACAAAATCAATACCGCTGAAGACCGAATTTTTCACGTCGTATATTACATAATATTATTATAAAAACTGACAAATTTGAACGACGTTCGTTAAATTTTACTAATTATTTTACCGAGAGAAAACGATGACGCTCGTGAAATAATCGCGTTTTTTATTCACCAAACCGTCCGACGCGCGTTTCTTATTTCACGTTTTAACTACAAATATAATTTAAATATTTATATAACGACTTGTAACGTCTCCAGTTTCGAATGGAAACGTCCTGGACTGTCGACTATTACAATTGGGTCAACCATCTGCTATTGTAATTCGAGTATTACATTGTTTCACCGAAGCGCATCCGACTTAATATTATTATATTTTAAATCGTACGCCAATTTCCGACAAATGCTCCGAGTCATGTTCGACGGCGAAAATTGCGTTATTCGATTGTTTTTTTTTTACAGCGACTACGTACGTCATCTCGTATTGCATGTTATTGTTTCCGAGGAAAACGTAAAACTAATATTTATAAATTGTATACTCGTACTCTTTTTTTAATCGTATTTGTTATACCTACGCACGCACGGATATATATATATATATGTCAGACCCAACGATAGGTTCGTTTTTATGATTTTTCGTTTTTGTTTTTTACGCCCGCGGCTAGTCTCGTACAAAATAAACCCCGACGCGAGACGATACATGGCGGTCGTATAGAGGTGAAACATCACACGAAGTACTGATGCCCCGTGAATGGGCGGATACCCACTACGATGGAAATAATTATTATAACCGACTGGTTTTTGGTCATTTCATTATCGACGGGGTGGTTGTTGTTATCGTCGCTAAGAGAATTATATAGACGCGCCGAGATAACGCGCGGAGGTGTGCGTTCAACAGGTGCTCGTCGTGTCATCGTCGTTATCTATCCTGCGGACCGGCGCGCGTGAAACCGACTGGCCGGCCGACCTCGCGTCGTAACCGTCCCGGCAGATGTTTTTTTTCGTCGTTTTCTTTTTTTTTAACCGAACGGACGCGCCGCGCACCTGCCTTCCACTCCGCATCCGACCGATCCCCACAGGCCATTGGCGGCATCGGCGGCACTGATTAATCACGATGACCTCGAAAATCATTACGAGCCCGTCTAATCGAAACCGAATCTAGGTAATAGCCGAGAGGATGTTTTACGTTATATTATTATTCTTTATCCATTCGTACCTATATGTCGAACAAAAGAACGAAGTACCATCGTGTTGTGCGCAGGTACGTCGATTGCGTATACGCCGTATATGTATTATATAACTGCCGCGTACGGTGTAGTTGTTGAAAAATGAAAATTAATTAAACACACGCCGTCGCTAATCAAAAATCGTTCGAGTATATACCGTATATATTAAATTATAATATATATAAATTATAGAATTATACGCCATCTATCACGGTACATTTTTAAGTACGGCGAAAAAAAATTCGAAAAGCTTTTGAAATCGTCTCCGAAACAGATGGTCGTCTCGTCGCCATATAGGATATTTTTATACTATATATATATATATAGAAAAACGAGCGGTTTCGCGCTCTGTCGATTTCTGTACACGACGGATTCGAAAACATAAAAATCTATAACAATAATAATACAATACGCGGTGTACGTAAGTCCTCGTTATTGGCGATGGCCACGGTAAAACACACCCGTGCATATTAAACCATTGTACGCGTTCGTCCCCTATGTGTACGTGACGTGTGTGTCGTTGTGTCGCCACCGTCGCTGAACCCTCCGTCGTGTATAACGTAATATTCTATAATACGCTTCGAACACGGGACAAACCATAATTCATACCCCGCCGCCGTACTCTAATGTGTATGTGTGTGATTGCGAGTGTGTGCGACCGCGCGCGCGCGCGCGCGTCCGTCCTATATAACCGCACTATATTCCTCCGCCAGTTTCGTCCACGCGCACATCGACCGCCGTAACCCTTTTGTGGCGGCTACCCAATATGTGTGATTGTATGCGCGCGTGCGTGCGTGTGTGTGTGTGTGTATGTGTGTCTCGTTAGTCGTTACCTGTTGTCATTCTTCGAGTTCGTGTGCGCGTGCTTGTGTGTGTGCGCGCGCGTTCTAAAGAAGAATGTGTCGCCGCTGTCGTCGCCTTCGTCCACCGCCAGTTTACCATATAGTATATATAAATAAATATATATATACCTATTATAATAATATATATATTATTCATAGAACGCGCGCGCGCGCGTTGGCGTGTGTGTGTGTGTGTATGCTCGTGTGCGTGTGTATGTGATGAATTTGTAATGGTTCACGATAGCAAGCGGCCGTGTGAAGAAGACGATTCCTCCTGTCGTTCGTGGAAGACGTTCACACGTCCTACGCTACCGGGTTCACGTGTGCGTGTATGTACGTGTGTATCAGTGTGTGTGTGTGTGTACGTGTAAGCCACCGTATCCAATTTGGTTACCTTCGCCATTATGAATAACAATGAGCTTAAGAAATCGACTCTCTTGGCAAAATACACGCGATGCCAAACATAACGCGTATTATACATAATACACTTTAAGATATTATGTTAAATTTTTCATCGACATTGTTAAAGGTATATCGTCATAATGGACCGAAAAAAATGTGTCCGTGCGAATAATATAAAATACGTCAACGTTAATGAAACACGTACCACCGTCGACGAACAAAAACGGAAGTGTTTACCACCGCAGCGATCCGTCCTCGTAACCGGTGGTCGCGAAAGCCTTTAAATTTTGATTTCCAAAATATAACGAATACGGCAATACGAATTTGTATTTGTGCGTGTGTTCGGATATTTCGATAGTTTTTCGTTCGTTTTCGACCTCCTGTTTTAGTATTTTCACGTTAAAATATATAACGTTTTTGGGTAATTATTTTTGACGAATTTCCATAAAATACGATTCGCGGAAATCTACGCTAAATGCTCATTCGGAATTCGCTTGCGCTTTTGTTTAGTAATGTTTTTTTTTTTTGTTATAATTACACGTAAACGAAAAAACCGTTCATTTTCTACGCAAAATAAAAAACTATTCAAAAATTGTCGTTTGCTTTTTTCGTGTTTTAAACACAATTTTTCGAACACGCTAGCGAAATACCCGAAAATTCCTTACGTTTTCAACACGCTTTACACGTACAACCGTAATATTGCATTAGTTCGTGCATAACGTACAAATACGTACGGCGTGTCCGGCTTGGACGAAATTTAAATCACAATCGCTGTACTAATTGCGACCGTCTCTTATAATATCCGACGTATTGTTCATCTATTCCGTGTTAAAAATCGGTGCCCTTAACAACCGTCCTAGTTCGGTGTCTTCCGATTTTCGAACGTTACTTGGTCGGGTATTTTTCTGCGGATTTTTCCATTCGCGTCACCGTTTTTTTTTTCATTCGATAATTCGATCGTCGTTCCGCCCCACGTTCATATAATAGTCATCATCGTCTCATTCGTTTTACTATTACAACGGTATTGTACGTACATACGTACGCCGCGTTTCGACTCTTACCGATACGTTTCGTGTTTTTCGTTTTCAACGTGACAATACACACGGCCGTCGACGTTCGTTATAATAATAACGTTTAATAAAATATCCTACGTGGTTCGCGTAAATCCATCTCATGTTTTCGACCATTTCTGGGCGCTTTTCGTTATTTCGTGTTCGCCGTCGACCGCGACATATTTAAAACCCATCAATATTTCCCCGTGCCTCAGCCGTGGATGCCGTACGTATTCGACGATATTTCGCTCTCCCGCGAGTACAGAATATATATTATATCGGTTGGGCGACCGTTCGTAAATAATTAAAATGGGGCGCCGTTTTCCCCGCGAGTTTCGTAATGGATGGTCCGCGGAAGGTCCGTGACAGCTCGTGTACACGCACGTCGGACGGATAATAAGGATGTACCGACCGAAAGGGTGGGAAAAGACGGGGTCGGGGCGGGTTGTTCGTCTCGTTTTTGGTCGGCGTGCGTGTTTCCGAACGAACCGGTATCTGGATTACACGTTCACGATTTTTCTGAGAACGATAGATGTTTCTACGAAAATCGTTCCAAAAACAAAATCCGATACCAATTAAACGCGAACTGTCGAGCGCTTTTTTCTTTTTCGGACCAAACGTGTCCGGTGGTACTGTTACGCGTACGTACGTCGGTCGGTTCGTCGACGGCCGTGTTATTATTCGTTTCTCGCGTCCGGTCAACAATAACCGAATTTGTTACTCGGCTCTTACATATCCCTCGGCGGTGCCGTTTTTTATATGTATATACGCTTCCGTCCATCCGTTCGTTCGGCGGACGTCCGTTTAAACGTCCGCCGACCAATTAATATAAACCTTTCGGGGGGGAAAGAAACCGTCTTTTAACGTATCGCGCGCTCTGGCAATTACATTACGTCGAAAAACGATTGTTTTAATAACAGGCCTAGCCAATGCGGCGCGAAAGACCGCCCCAGTTTTTACCCGCGCCGCCGTCCGACGGCGTAATTGTATACGTGTTCGTCGTTCGTTCGCCGCAGTAAACGCGCGCTCGTAAAACGCTCTGTGTACAGCGTATATTTTCGTTCCACCGACTTGTTTATTATTTTTTTCACAAGCCAACGGTTTCCCCTGCCCCCGATATATTTTTCGTCAGCTGTTATACTACTACTATTACTACTACTACTACTACTACTACTACTACTACTACTACTACTACTACTACTACTACTGCGCCACCTTCGAAACGGCCGTACTCGTTTCTCTTGATTACCGTTTAATGCGCGTCCGGCTGAGACCGTTATTGTTTACTATAGGACGCGGTGATCCGTGTAAGGATTAGTTGGAGAGGTACACCGGCAAAAGATGGAACGACTGTCTTCCGTCCCTTCTCTCCGCCAGAAATTAGGGTCGAAAATTAGTTTTTATTTATTTTTTCGGTCAAACACTATCGAAAAACATATAAAACAATATATATATATATATACATGTGTGTGTGTATGTGTTGCCTTCACCCACACCGTTATTGAGACGAATGGCTTTAACGACGATTTGCGTAATTTATTTACGTGAAAATTAAAAATAACGGCGGTCGTCTCGTGTCGCGAATTATATATATATATATATACATATACACGCGCTCATATGCCGCGTCCGTCAAAACAACTCGCACGTTTGTACGCGTTTCGCTTATTCGGACTTTGTTCGGTTTTGTGTTTTAGCGTTGTCGTGTTTGGGCCAAGAAGGGCTGACCGATACCAGAGAAGGCGAAGACATATCGCTGAAATGCCGATTCAACGGACAATTACAGTCGACCGTCGCGGAGACGCAATACTATTGGCTAAGGACCAACAAACACAACCAAGACAACGTGGCCATAAAATCGACTCCGTTGGAAGGCAACTACAAGTAAGTTTTGTGTCCGGTTGTTTCAATAACGACGCGCGTGGAGATCGAAGGGTTTTTCGACGCTTCCTATTTGCCGTCGACTCGATAAAGTTACAATCGAGAAACCTAGGTTTTGACGGAATTCGAACCGTCCGTGAAACAGACTAACGTAATGTGAAGTCGAGAACGACGAATCAAACAAGACCCGATGTTGGAGTTCCTTCCAAAAGTTTAACTGTGACCTGCGATTCGGACTGAGAAATGGTTTGTCGCGATTTACTGGATGTCTCCCTAAATATATATAACTTTACTACGGTATTGGCCGCGTAATTATAAAAGCGCCACGATACTCTCCTTGGATTTCCGTTTACAAACGCAGATTATATTCTATGTACCTAACAAAACATTTTCCCATTCGTTTTTCAGACTCGATTTCCGTCCAGAACTAGGAATTTACGATCTACTCATTTCTAACTCGACGTACGAAAGAGATAACGGCAAATTCGAATGCCGGTTGAAGGCGGCCGGCACCGGGCGGGAAATCCACTCGCAGAGTTTCCAGATCACCGTGCTGACGCCACCCAGTCCTCCGCGCATTAGTCCAGGACCGAATCCCGTGGCCACGGAGGGACGCCCGCTGGAATTGTCGTGTACCAGCTCCGGCGGCAGTCCCGACCCGGTCGTCCGGTGGTACCGTGAGGGCGTTCGCGATCCCGTCGAGTCCGTGACACGGATCAGTGCCGGCAACAACAAGGAGACCGTCACGTCGGCCGTATTGCAAGTGACGCCGAGCCGTGAAGACGACGGCGCGGTGTACCGGTGCGTGGTGTGGAACAGGGCTATGG
Organism: Geopemphigus sp. TES_GeoC_2020; assembly: GCA_025469175.1. Taxonomy (NCBI): domain Eukaryota; kingdom Metazoa; phylum Arthropoda; class Insecta; order Hemiptera; family Aphididae; genus Geopemphigus; species Geopemphigus sp. TES_GeoC_2020. Next base: position 4,317 of record JAIPRN010000473.1, on the reverse strand, counting down.
TGGAAGGCACGAAGTTCGAAACGAGGACCACTTTAAGCGTAAACTGTGAGTAACACGAATACGTCGTGTGTGTGTGTGTGTGTGTGTGTGTGTACGATTCGTGAACCTAAAAATAATTGTACGAAAAGGGATGGGACGTCCGATAGAAAAAAAATGCACGTGGCTTACTCCCGTTGTATTACGTAACGTCCGAAAATAGTTTATTTCGAGATGTATAGGTTTCCTTACGGGGTCAACGATGTACGTCGGAACGTATCTATTTCATTAAAAACCCGCCGATCGTTTCGGTAGAATAATAAATTTAGTCGGACGATTTGTCCGGAGCGTGCATTGCCCGGCGCGGCGGGTATATTATAGTTTATCGGCGGTAATCCGTTGGGAAGACTACGTCTCGTTATCGAATATTGGACCGCGCCGTAGAATAAACGACGAACTGTCGCGCGCGAGAAATTCGCCCGTCGATATTATCGGCCCGTCCGTAAAAACGATCGCTTTTCGATTCCGTTTTTGCGCGTTTGCCGACGGTCTTTCTACTTATTTATAAACAACAAACTTACCTACTGTCCAACGCTATCGTCTAACGTCCTCGACGGTTTTCCAGTCTCGTAAAATGTTAAAGTTGACGGCCGACTTTGCCCGGAGTCTCGTTTGGTCTCCCCATGTATTACGCGTACGTCTATACGTATACACGTATACGATTCTCGGATAATGAGACGGGTTCGCGCCGCGTATTCGGTATAATAAATGTGAGGTTTACGCGACACCCTATACGCGGAAAACTTTGGACCCCGAAAAACACCCTTTCGCCAAAAGCGTATTGAAACCACGCGTTACGACCGACGACGGTGCCGTACATCCATTGCGTGGGAACATAAACGCGTAAGCGTGGCGACATACCGCTAGCGAGGGACAGAGCCGACGGCGGTCAAAAAACGGACGCACCCCCAGTACGCTTTCGACTTAACGAGTTTTCGGTAATTCGATTCTCGTACAGCGAAGCGGAGTACAACAAAAACGACGTAAAACCGTTTTGTGTACGGCGCACATTTCAAACAGCGTCGTAAGTTCGGTTGTTTGGAAACATTAATCCGGAATATTTATTTGTACGCTATAAACGAGTGCCAATTAAAAGGCGGACGTTTATCGGCAGACTTTACGTATATCGCCCGACCAACTTTATCGTACTAAACTTTATGTAAAAAACAAAACGCGTTTTCGTTTTTTGTGCATACGGCCATCAGCGACATGAATCGTCGCGCGACGTTGTCGTTATAGTCGTACGAAATTTTAACACGAAATTCGAACGCACAGGCTGGGAATCGACAAGCTAATTAGTTAAAACGTCGAAATCGACTAAACGGGACGCGGTCGGTTTAACTTATTGTGTCCCTAACTATATATTACGCGTTCGGATCTATCGGTTAAGTTTTTTCGTTTTCGCGGCCCGAAATATTTCGTTAGCGTCCGCCGTATGTTTTTACATATTTAACGCGAACACACGGGCGAAAAACGTAATTAAACATCCGGGGGGAAAATCGCCGTGAAATGTATATTTGTATCGACCGACGGTTGATACAAATACCGTACGAAAACCGACGATCGAAATGGACGTACGCGTAAAACGAGTGTTTTGTTCAACCTTCGACGGTCAGCGGTTTAAAAATAGACTTTTAACTTTTAACTGGGCGAAAGAAAACTCGAATTTATCGGCCCCGGACATTGGTAGCTGACCAACGGACGACGGGAGGGATGTGTGTTGGGTCGTTACGGTATACGTGACGTTTTATGGCGAACGACAAGCGCTCGGCGTAATAACGACCGTCGTTTTCAGACTATCCGCGCGTGCAGATCGGGCCGGAAAATCCGTTGCGCGTGGAACGTGACGACTCCATCACCCTGCAGTGCAACGTGGACGCGAAACCGCGCGTGAACAACGTGCGGTGGATGCGCGACGACCGTTTCATCGCCACGTCGTTCACGCACGTCATACAAAAGGTGACCGCCCAGGACGCGGGCACGTACACGTGCATGGCGGACAACGGGCTGGGGCAGACGCGCGAGGCCGAACTGGTGCTGGACGTACAATACCCGCCGCAGGTGTTCGTGGACGCGGAACCGGGCGCGGCCCGGCAACGGGAGACCGAGGAGGGCGACAGCGTGGAAATCAAGTGCAACGTCACCGCCAACCCGGCACCGGTGTCGGTGGAATGGATCCGGGAGGGCCGGCCCGATTTCCGGCAGTCCGGCGACGTGTTGCGCATACCGAAAGTCACCGCGGACTCCGGCGGCGTGTACACGTGCCGGGCAGTTAACGTGCTGTACCCGTCGTCGTTGTCCCGGCAACGGGTCAACCGGATCGGTAACGCGTCGCTCACCCTGCTGGTCCGGCACCATCCCGGCGTCGCCCGGATCACGCCCGATAGACCAGTGGCCACGGAGGGCACGGGCGTCACGTTGACGTGCTCGGCGTCGCCGCCCGGCTGGCCCACGCCACAGTACAAATGGTGGCGCGAGTTCAACGCCGCCAGCCCGTCGACCAGCGCGACCATACTGGCAACCGGCCAAAAATACACCATTCAATCCGTGCACCTGGGCAGCGAGGGCCTGTACAGATGCCAGGCGTCCAACGAAATGGGCCCCGGCGAGGCGGCCTCCGTCCTGTTGACCGTGCACCACGCGCCCAAGTTCGTTACCAAGCTGCAGCCGCACGTCACCAGACGCTCGTCGGACATCGGCTTCTCCGCCATATGCGCGGCCCAGGGCAAGCCCAAACCGGCCGTCACCTGGTACAAGGACGGCAAAGAGGTGTCGTACGATTGGTTCGACGTAAGCACGGAAGAGACGGAAACCAACAACGGCGTGACCACCGTGCACAGCACGCTCAAGTTCCACGGCAAGGACAGAACCCGGGGCAACCAGTTGGTGCCCTCGGACCGGGGCGTGTACTCGTGCGCGTTCGAGAACGACGTGAAGAAAGTTGAATCCAGCATGCTTCTCAGAATCGAACGTAAGTCAACCGACGTCTTCCATTCGTCGCGTAAATAATATGCTCACCGTTCTTTCGTTCGCTTTCGCGCAATTCTTCCCCGTCGCCTTCGTTTCCGACTGTCAGAAACAGTCAGCCCCACCTTTGTACCTTCCACTCCACCCGATCACCCACCCAACATTTGTACCTTCCACTTCATCTGGTCCACCCGTCCCACCTAACCTAACCCCCTTCGTCTTCGCCCGTATCACTTCTCACATCCTCTCCGTGTTCCATCCTCACCTCTTTTTCCGCCTTCTTCTCTTCCCGTTCCATATTCATAGCGTTTCGTCACTCTCGCTGTCTCTATCTCGTCCTATCGTAAATCAGACTCTCCGTAAACTATCTAAATCAATTTTCTCGAACATTATCGGCTATTCTCGAGCCACTTCTACGCCGTCCGTTATACATTACCTACATTTACCGTAAATCCTTTTTAGTTTTTTCGAATTAATGTTTACGTAACTTCCGGCTTCTCTCGCTACAGATAAACCCATTGTGCTGCACCAGTTCAACAAAGTGGCCAGCGACCTGTACGAAACGGCCGAGGTGATCTGCCGCGTGCAGGCGTACCCCCGACCGGAGTTCCAGTGGAGTTACAACAATCACATGGCCCCGCTGTTGGCGGGCAGTGACGGTCATTACGAGATCAACACGACGATCAACGAGAGCGGCGGCGACATTTACACGAGCGTGCTGCAAGTGTCCAACCTCCGGGAGACCGATTACGGCGATTACAGTTGCCGCGTGATCAACACGCTGGGCGACGAACGGTCCACGATCAGACTGCAGCCCAAGGGGGCGCCGGACCATCCCGAGAACGTGACTGCGTTGGACATCGGTCACAACAACGTCGTGCTACAGTGGAATATCGGTTTCAATGGTGGCGTGGTCAGCACCAAGCACCACGTGAGCTACAAGAAAGTGTCCGTGGACGACAATGAGGTGGACAACGATTGTTTCGCGGCAAAGAGGTCCAGCCAGCCGGAGAGGTGGCAAGAGTTCGACTGCCAGACGAGGAACCCGTGCAACGTGACCAATTTGGATCAACATCAGGGTTACTTGTTCAAGGTGAGAACGCGATAGACCAAATGGATCCAGTGACCGGCGCGACGTTGGAATATTAGGTCGAAACGCGGAATGTGGGGGGGAGGAGGGAATGATATATTAACGAACCGACAGTTTCCGCTAGTTTTGTGTTCGGGTCCTTGGGGTTTTTTTGTTTGTTTTCGAATAGTTTTCGAACGCTCGACAACGCTATTCAAAAAAAAAAAAAAAAAACGCGCACCGCG